>JAJJMA010343632.1:0-16232 GCA_023529015.1 Papaver nudicaule
ATCCCATAAACATGCATAAATATAACTGATACTAAAATAAGTAAAGTGAAAATACTAAGTGATGGCCAACACTGATGGAGTAACTAAAGTTGCAATGACCCAATCTACAATAGAATTTATAGAAAATACTAAGTGTGTCAATGCAGCTCTAGTTGTTCCACTCACAACTCCATCTAATAGAACAATGTACAAAATAGATACACCAGCTCAAGTTGCATACATACAAAGTCTTGAAAGTAGAGTTTAGTTACTTGCTGAATTATCTCGATATGCTACCTGAAAGCAGACTATCACAATAAAAGAAGAAGGGAAAAGAGGAGAAAGAAGGTCCGTCAACATGCCTGCAATGAAAGTCATAAAATAAGCACCTTTCTGATGAGCCTGGAGCGGACATGAGTGCTCCTAATGTGCTTCTAGATGGACCACCTGTTTCGTTTCTGAAAAATATAGAACCTGTAAGCATTTCCATGAAAGATGATACATATAAAAATAAATTAATGCACTCATAAGCACATCCGTATGATCGAACTAGATCCACAAAATGAAGGAACAACTAGATGCAAAAAATAACTGAAGGAACTACAGATTGCTCTTATGTATGAACAAGCACATTTTGATATAGTAGAAATTCCCCCACATTGATAATTCTATGAAAAGTTTCATATAGCTAACGTGAATGAAGATCCTAACTTTCCCCTCGGGAATAGTGTCCTAAACAGGTCTAGTATTCCTTTAGGAATAGAATCCTAATTCTGAGACGACTTCAAGAGTAATTCTCTCACTGGCAAATTTAGGTAATGGTTATTTCAATGGAAACTATATAGGTTACAAATTACCAAATTGTCAAAAATTGATCGAACTAAGACATGAAAGAGCAAACTTACGGTCCTCTTGGTTGTATAGGAGGAGGCACAATTAGAGCATTGTTAGCCCCGTTTTTCACATCACCAGAACCTTTGGGACCTACATTAGAGAATGGCATGTAAATAAGAAACCACACAATACCAAAGCCAAGAACTATAATACTAGTCACTCAATTAATAAAGCCTAGCTCTTGAAAACAAACTATCCTAACAGCGCGTACTAAACTACCAACATAGTAGTACAGAGACAAAGATAAATACGAATATACCAGGAAGAGCCAATACTTCAGCAACTTTTTTTTATCTTGCATAGCTCAAATAACTTTCTCACCAGACTGATTCAAGTTCTTTACCACTCCATACTCTGCATGCATCTTAAAAATTAAATATAGGAAATCCACAAGTCCAATTACTTCAAAGTCCAAATAAATGTGAAATTACCAGCTAACCAATTACATTCTCAACAATAAGATTGGGTCTAGCACCCTGCCTCCTTGAATCAGTGCAAGGGTTACACATAGTTTTCCAACAATGTTATATCTATAAACAATAAGATTGGGTCTAGAACCCGCCCCCATGAATTTGGGCAAGGGTTTACACACAGTTTTCCAACAACTGCAGCTAACAAATTACACTCTCGACAAGCATATGATGAATGTTTTATCAATTTACAATCTAATAACAAGAATGGGTCTACAACCCCCTCGCCGTAAATTAGGGCAAGGGCTATACATTGTGCACATAATGTGCACTAAATTAGGGCAAGGGCTACACAAATTAGGTCATAAATTACTTTACGGACATAATGTGCAAAGAAAACATTATAAAAAAAAAACAGTACTTGCACATACAAAACAACAAAAACAACATTTAGTAATCTTATAAAAAAAAACACCATTGAAATGGGATATCAATCAAAGTAGATTCAATAATGACCTGTAGAGATACTTATGACAGAAAAAAATACAAATTCTGAAATTACACTCGGAAATCAGTAAGAAGCAAAATCAAAAGAGGGTAATTGAGAACCTACTGAACTAATCTTTCTCCTCCTTGGATTCAGAAGTCATTTTTTCTGATGTTGTAAGCTTTTCCTGTGCTCCATAACCTTTGTATTGTTCGTCACTTGCCATGTACCTAAGGAAACGAAGTCTAAAACTCAAATCAAATCAATCTACACAACAATTTAGTATGGATTCCGAAAACAAAATTTAAAATACTCAATGATCAAAATTGAAATCTCAGTTCCCAAAATTGAAAACGTAAACAAATCCATGGTTTAAAACTCTGCGAAATCATATATTGCTAGATCTAAAGAATAAATACCATGAAATATATATCATTCACAGATCTAATAAAAATTAAAAACCAAATGCAATAATTAATAAGGGTTAGGGTTTTTTACCTGATTGTCTTTAAATCTTCTTGGTTTTGCACTTGAATCTTCTAATCAACCTTCTAGGGTTTCCAAAATCAGAGATCGTAAAATTCTATGTGATTAGGCTTTTTACTATATTTGATTAAAAAAACAAGAGAAGGGAAGAGTAAGAGAAAGATATAGATCTTATTGGTTCTGGCACTGATCTTTCAGAAGGGAAGAGTATGCGAGGAGATGGTTGTGCGGGTGAGGGGTGGTGGCTGCTGAGTAGAAGAGTGTATGTCGACTGGTGGGTTAGAATTTTTAGGGGTAGATTTCGGCATATATAGGGGTCCATGGATGGCTGAGATCGAAGGAGATGGATGAGATCTGAAGGGATATGATCATGGTCATCAGTAGTAATAGGGTAGTAAACCCGAGGGTTTTTCTGTATTTTTTTATTATATAAATCAGCATCTAATAGGGGTGGTTTCTTTTTTACTAATTTTGTCTCCCTTATTTTTAGTGATACTACCCTCTTTGGTGGTTGTAGGACTAACTACCATTAATGGGGGTCATAGCCCAGGGTCGTAAAATAGCCAAAATCTACTAGTGTTAATTTGTCTGAGCTATTGTTGAAATTATTTAAGTTATCTTTCAAACTCAAGTTCTCTTCTTCCAACCTCTTAATCTTCTCATAAGGATTAACTAGATCATTCTTAGATGAATCACCATTCTTAAGATTATCTACTTTAGCTTGAAGAAGTATTTCTCGATCATGACCTTCAGAAATTAGTAATTTGAGACTTCTAATTTCTTCGTTGTGATCGGTTGTACCATTAGTGTCAAGTTCCTTTTGCAAGGTAACATTTTGACAACGAAGTCTGTCACATTCAACCTCTTTACAGAACAAGGACCTCCGAGCTTATGAAAGTTTCAGATAACATTCACTACACCATATTTGGCTGTAAGCAACGGTGTGTATCTGTTGCGTAATAAGGTCGCAACACCAGCCATCCGTTGCTATACGTTGTGTTTCTAAATTCAGCAACGATAATGTTGCCGTTGCTTAATTTGGGTAGCAACTGTTTAGCAACGGCTGGACGGAAGTTGCTAGATTTTTTCGTCGCAACGGTTGAGAAACTGTTGCTAAATTTTTACCAAAAGTCAAAAAAAATAACCAGGTCAAAGAAGACATGACCTTGATTTGACCAAGTCAAGTCTTTGACTTAGTAAAAAAAAGATCAGCCTCATTAGACCCAGTCAGAACCTGTATACCCCCAAATATTTACCCTGCATGTATACACATTATTTCACCCTGCTGCAATTAACCAAAACCCCCAAAAAATTCTCTCATTTAAATAATTTTTCTCATAAATTCTCTTTATTCAATATATACAAATTATGAACTTGAATACAACTACAACTAATATGAATTCCACATACAAGTGTAATATCACACCACATTTACAATGATGAAGAAGCAAATAAGCTAGACAACTAAGACAAGTCAGGATACCTGTCTCAGCTAAGGCTTCAACACTTGTCAGTCTTCTCTTCTCGCAGCATCCCTCATTTCGCCAACTTCTGCAAAGTCCCTGAAAGGAATTTGAATTGAAAAACTATAAGTACACAGATCCATATCCTCAACTATCAGATTTCAATTAGACCAAGTGTTCTAAACTTACAGTTCAAAAATTGAAAACTTAAACTATAGAGGTACTAACAATAGAGGTCATATTCATAACCATCCAAAGCCATGACAAGATGTACTTGATGTTATCAAAAGACCCAGATCAAGTTTTTGGGGTTAAGAATGAACTCTTCAAGGGCAACTGACATGTGTAATGCAGAGAGTGGAAGGACCCACTACGCCATATGGCCCAATTCCCAACGTTTTTTTTTTTCCGCATCTGCAACGTCTATTAACGTTGCGCCCTAGGCAACGTCTATTAACGTTGCGCACCGTTAATAACGTTGCTGTAAATATTTTTTTTTTAATTAGGCAACGTTACGGCAACGTTGACTAACGTTGCGCACCTAGGGGCTATTTTGTCTTTTTATCGGAAATTAGATTTTTCCCTTATATTTCGTTTCCACTTAGTTTTCCATCTCATTTTTATTTCCAATCTTCTTCTTCCTCACTCGTTCTTTCTCAAAATACAGAGAGACTGATTTTCAAAAAAAAAAAAAAATACATAGAGACTTTCTTCTTTCCCCTTTCTACTACCACCACCACCAACATCATCATCCTTGCACTCACAAAATTTCGCGATTAGCAACTAAATGTTAGGGTTAGGTTTTTCTGATTTGAAGTTCGGGTTCCGATTTCTTCACTAGTTCTCCTTCAAGAAGCTCATGTTCTTCCAGATCTATCATCTCATGTTTTTCAATTCGATATAAACATCAAGGGTTTTAATTTTCTCAAACTACTCTTCTTTATACTATTTTGCAAGATCGGTAAAACAAGCATCTAAAGTTAAGGTTTTTTTATTTACATTTATTTTGAAATAGAAAGGAAATTAGGGCTTTTCCATTTTGGGTCTTTTTTATTGATTTTGCGTTGTAATTTTGGATCTAGGGTATTTCGATTTATTGGATCTAGGGTATTTCGATTTATTGAATATATGATTAGGGATTTTGAATGGGTGATTTTGAGTGAATTGATTACTGATTTGACATTGTAGATGGATAAATTTATGATGTTTATGCTTTTAGATAACAAATTCCCAACTTGTGTGTGCGTCTTTGAGTTTCTTGTAGTATAAGCGGAGAAGAGGAAGATTTATATCTTAATGTTTTTATGTAATGTACAAGAAGCCCTTTGAGTTCAGTTATGGTATCCAGTAATTTCGTTTAATTTGATGTATGTGTACTCATGGTTCTGTCCATGATGGAGAAATAGAGGTAATTCTCGGTAAATTCTAGCAAAATAGAGGTAGTTCTGTCCATGATCTAAGGATCTAGTTTATAGTAGTTTGTGTCCTTACAATTGCTTGTATACATCTAACTAAATGAAGCTCAAACTATTTTTTAATTTCAGGTCTATGATGTGACACAATTCATGAACGATCACCCCGGAGGCGATCAAGTCTTACTATCAACAGCTGGTAATTTGAAACACTTTCACTCAATGCTTCATTTTATTGTTTCTTTCTGTATGTATCGATTTTTGATGTGCAGGGAAAGATGCAACAGAAGATTTTGATGATGTAGGTCACAGCGAATTTGCCAAAGAGATGCTGGTGAAGTACTACATTGGAGAGATTGACAGTTCCACCATTCCGGAGATGTGCTGTTGTATTTTGATAAGCTGAATGCTCTGATATGAATTTCCCCAACATAGTTTCACATCTTGTTTGCTTAAGTCAGGAATATCACTGTAGACCTGCAGTTAAGTGACTCAAAGCATGCTTGGATATATAACCTATAAAGCATGTTACTTGTGTTTCTTTTTTTTCCGTTAATAGACTATTAAACTCATTGCACTGTGCTTCTATTTTCTGCACTAAATATTGTTAAGTTTTGTGTCGTTGGCTTCATTTCTTAGCTTGCTGCTTTAGTCCCCGTTTAATGTTTCTGGGCCTCCAATCTTCTTGAGGTGTTACGTGATACTCTTCGTAGATGTGCTGAAATCGCCAGTGAGTGTTGTTCATCAATCATTGTAAAGACTTTCATATGTGAGTAATAATTTAATAAATTGTAGTGTTGGTATGCATGCTGATGAGTTGGCAAACTTGTGATAGAACTTATCGAAGTCGCCGATTTTGATTGACGTGTGCCTTCTTCTCATTAGAATTTTATTTTTTGTCCCATCTGAAGCTTGTGTTGTTGCTCGTTCATGCCTTGAGTATGCAGTTTTGAACATTAAAGATCTGAGTGACTATAAAAAAGAAGTTGCTAGAATGATGTTTCCCTTGCTTCTAGTTCTTCCAAAGGTTCCTTACTTGTCCTTAAAACCTTTCTCCTAATCGTAATATAATTCTCGTGTATTGATTTCTGGATAAGTTGATCTATGATTGCATTGATGCATTGTATGTCTGCATGTTCTGATATTGCAGACACAGAAGTTAAACTTAAAGGCTCTTAAATTGGCTATCAAAATTGAATGGCCATTTTTCAAGAACGTATCCCTTTCATGTGATCTAATATCCTCAGCGCAAGAAAAGGTAAACTCCCATGAATTTTGTTCAAGGTCAGGACTAATTTGAATAAGCAATGTTAATAGATCATATTCTAATCTTGAAACAATGCATAAACTGGAACCTAGCTCAACTGAAATTAATATGAAGACTATTAGTGCTTTTGGTGAAGCCTTTGCTGTACAACCCATGAAACATTTAACTTGGTTGAATGAGTGTTCCAAAGATTCAGAGATGTCGAAGACATTCTTCTTCTTAGTTATACTGCAATCACTTAATATCGAAAAGAAAGGTTAGTTAAGCATTTATTTTTTCTTTTTCCTTGAATTTTGTTTGCGCTCTATTGTGTTATGATGATGTTCTAAGGTAACCGCATGCGTGAAATTATACTCTTATGCACAAGGTAGATTGTCTCTAAATCTGATACCAATTCTCAAGGAGTTTTAATCTGTTCTTCTTTAGTTCCGTAAAGTTCTCTGTTCCACATCGTTACATCTCTTTTATTCTTTCTTGTGTCTATCTGTATGGCCCGGTGTTACGTAAATCTGTGATCATTCTCTCGCAGTCGCTTGGTGTAGTTTTCACTGCATCATCTATATTTCTCTGATGAGTAATCAACTTCAGATTAGTTTATAGTTAAACTTTTTATGAGGTAGAGTTTTGGACATCGGTAAATGGTTATTAGATCACTTGACTCTCTCAAAGATTTAAACTATGATATTTGAATTGGTTAGATCACTTGGTGTCACTTCCCAACATTTGACAAGACTTGGGGGTAAAGAATTTTTTTTGATGGGGGGTATGTTAAATTATTACAATGTGATGCTGGCTTTGGTCGATCTAAGATCATTTTCTTTTTTAATAATAGTTTTTGTTGTATGCTAGTTATTTCTTTGCTTTTCCGACTGGGAACTGTTCCAAGCTTGCTTCCCAGGTGTCCTGCTGGCTTTTGACTTTTGTATCTTCATATTAGATCCTGCTGGCTTTGCAATACTGTTCCAAGCTTGCTTCCCAGTTCTCAAGCAGGAATGGAGTGTGTATGAGTCTACGGGTTATAACCTTCCAGAGGACGCGCTAAAATGTTGACTAAAGCCAATTTAGATTTTGGTGACTTCCTGACTTCTCTTGGATAAAGATTTCCTGATATGCAAACTTCCTGTTACTCAGAATTTCCTCTCACACTGCATCTTATTGACAGTTAACTATGGAGAAGCTAGATAGGGGTTGCAGTGATTTCCTGGGCCAGCTTTTAAGTTCCAAAGCATCAAATGCAAATCTTTTGGTTTGCATTTTTTGGAGGTTAATGCAAACATTTGTTTCGACAGTCCAGTTGGATAATTGGCTTAGAGACATTGGTTGTTATGGTTTCATCATTGAGTTTCTTTTTTCAGGTGTCCCTGTTGCAGTACAAGTTGAAAGTCTCACATTGGCTTATAAACATTCTTGTTTCGTTTCCATAACTTTGAGAACCTAACTTCATGTATCATAATATATCTCCAGGAACGATCCTAACTTGCAGTTGGGCTTCATGTTGATTGCTCTGATATGGAATTCGAGCTGCAGGAAACATTCCATGTTAGATCTATTAAGGGAAATCCCCATGAACTGACTTCTACCATGTACCTGCAAGTGAGCATTATCAGCCAAGCTCTCATCTTTGTCACCCGGTATCGCAGTCAAGTACCTACAAGTGAGCATTATCATCCAAGTACCTGCAAGTGAGCATTCATCTCATCTTTCGTATGTTGGTGCTGAAGACAGTCAAGTATGTTTGCCTCTTTTGTCAAATTCCTTTTGTTATTAACTTGTTTGGAGGTAGTTAGCATATTGGTTGGGTATAAATTGGAAGTTGTTGTAATGATCAAATGTTATACAATACTTGTATATATTTTATAATACGTATTTTTGTACAGATATTGCAATACATTTTTTTAATTAAAATACAGAATTTATTTATTTTGTAATTTTATTTTTTTTTAATTTTAATTATAAATTCCGCAACGTTAATAGACGTTGCTTTATTTATAAAAACGTTGCTTTAAATAAAAAGAGCAATGGAAGTGGTGACGTGTGGTGACGTCACTTACGTTGCTAATTAATTAAAGCAACGTTTTTGTAGCAACGTAAGTAACGTTGCCTTAATTAGTTAAAGCAACGTTTTGCAGCAACGTAACTTACGTTGCTTTAATTAATTACAGCAACGTTATTAGACGTTACCAAAAATTTGTAACGCCGTTTTCGCAACGCTAATAGACGTTGCTTTAATTCGGCGCAACGTCTATATCCGTTGTAAACCGGTCCCTGTGGCGTAGTGACCGTTGATCACTGTCATAATAAGACTAACAGGATTCATACAACGAGCTTGTGAAATAGAAAACAGGCTAGCAAATGAGTCTCACCTGGTCAAAAACAGTCCAGTTTATCTCAAGCGAGAGCATCTCCCCTGAAGAAGGCTTCTTCCCATCGACTATATTAAACCAAAGGATGGGAATATAAAAGAATGACATTAGATAAAAAAAAAAAAGAGAGAGAAAATAATTGCAAAGAATCATTCACGTGAGGGGAAAATATTGAGGCCAAGGATGCTCACACAATGCGGTTGCATAGTCTATTATCCGAAAACTCTGGCTTTTCTATTTGCTGGCATCATAATCTTCACTACAATGTAGAATCAGCAGGGCGCACAGTTGATACGTCGCCAAGCTCAATTTTAACGGATGAAACACCTATCCAATCAAGATTTGTTGGTGAGTAGAAATCAAATTAATGAAGACAGGGAGACTATAAGAAAGTTATAGTGCTTTTGGCCTCACCAGAGACTTGGCCAATCTCATGCTTGAGGTTGTTTATGTTCTGCGAATTATTGTCAATGTTTTCTTCAGCAACCTTTTCCTTTATTAGCTTGATGTATGCCAACTCTTCACTTATCGTCTCCTCCTCCTCCTCCTCCTCCTCCTCGATCACGCAGGTAGTACTTGTACGCCTCCTATTGGTTGAAGTTTCAACATCACTCGTGTCGTCCTGTCTGTCCCTCTTCTTTTGGTGCAAGTGTTGTTGCATCTTATGACCATCGCCACTGGTTTTGGCCTCAACAACTGTGTTCTCATCACCCTTTTGATCCTCAAACGCATCTGTGCGTGCGCACGCCAAAATTGATTGAGTTTAGAGCCACATCCAAAATTGATTAACAATTTAAATTGACACAACTAGTGCATCATCCTATAAGTCTCTGCTAGGTGCTAACATGTTCAAGAATATACACAGAATCCAATGAAAGGGCTATGCATCCGAGAGGAAGAAATTTAAGCAATGTAAGTTGTTAATGAGAAAAAATCGAGCATCATGCATCCACAAGAACAATGTAAACGCAATATTCATTTACTAAGTTCTACAAACATTGTTAGATGAGAAATAAAATCTACATTGTTAGTATCATAGCAACATGCACAGAGAAAAGATTTACAAAGAACCAAAAACTTAAAAGAAAAAGCAAACCATGAGAGGTAGCACTAGCACTGGCAGCAGGCATGTTAAGGCTTCCACCTTCACAATAGTTACAGTTCCCTTCCAAGTGTCTGAATAAAGAGGTCTCTTGTTGAGAAGAATAAGATGATGGTGGTTTGAAAGGATGATGTTAGTTACAGTCCTCAGGTTGTGTGGGCTTCATCCTCAAATATTCTAGATTAAGCAAAATTACTCTATGACATTTCAGTTTATGCTGCTATAAGTTACTCTGGCAGACAAATCATAAAACCACACCATGATTTAAGCAAACACCCATATACCGCTATACAAGTTACTCTGCTGCTATAAAAATCAAAGTTTAGCAAACACCCAAATCAAAATTTCAGTTTCACAAAAAACCTAACCTAATTTCAGTTTCACAAAACCATCAGACAAATCAAAATTAAGAAAATATTCTTCCTAATTTCAGTTTCATGAAAGCATCACACAAATCAAAACTAGGCAAATACCCAAATCATAATTTAAGTTTCTGATTCATACTTACGGAGTAAATCCGACAGTAGCAGCTAATAACAATCGAAGATAAGGTGACAACAGCAGCAGCAGTACCTACACCAAAAGAAGAAACCATCAATCTAAGGAGGAATAAAAACTGAAACTTAAAACAACCCAAACTTTAGAAACCCTCACTTTAGAAACCCTAACTTTAAACAACCTAACTTAAAAACGAACTTACACGGTAAACCCTAGCTAGTTTCACTTCTCTAATCTTCTCTTCTCGCAGCAGCAGATGAACCGTAATCTCACTTCTCGCAGCAGCAGCAGGGAACCCTAGATGTCGCTGGTTTTAGCAGCAGAGAAGAAAGAAAAGAAAACACGATAGAATGAAAATAAGGAAAGTCAAAAGAGCTTTAACCCTCGACAATACTTTTTGGGTTCAGTAAACCCCAAAGCTAAAACTGGAACCTAAATGTGGGGTACAAAAATAACAAAAAGTCTTTACCTGCATACACACGGTTCACACACTTGAAATCCAACTGTTGCCAAGTAGCAACGTGATATAAATTGTTGCGTACCTAGCAACATCAGGTCAGCTGTTGCGTAAATTTGGCAACGTACCTATTACTGTTGCGAATCCGCAACTGCACAATTACCGTTGCGAAATTTTGTTTCTAATCGCTGAATATGGTGTAGTGATTCCTTGATGAGGTTATTCGCAACAATAGCTTCATGGTACACTTCTTCATCAGAATCAAAACATGTGTCCTGATAAGAGTTCCCAGCAGCATAAGCTACATTATTTGTCTTACATTCTTGATCGACATTTGACATATCATCAATAATTGCAATGTAAGCTGGATTCTCTTTTGCATCTTTGGTAGGGCATTCAGAGGATTTATGCCCAAAACCAAGACACTTGAAGCATTGAACATTATCATCAACACAATTGAGTGTTTCCAAAGAGGAAGATGATGTATGTCTGGATAAATCCTTTTTCCGTTTTTTAAAACGTTGAGGAGAGTTATCCCAATGCTTTATTCGTGTTTCACTAGGTTTAGATGTACTAGTACGGTTCACGAACCGTATGGCAATACCTATCTCTTTTTTCAGGAGATTTCTGACATGTTGTGTGATTAAGGACATAGTGGAGCTTAATTCCTTTTCAAAACGATCATCACACACATCAACCTGGGTAGTGTTGATTTTGTCAGAAGAGGTACTGGGAGGGCTAACGGCTTTTAAAGCAATTGATCTATTTTGCTCATGATCAAAGACTTTAAGTTTACTAACAAGGTCACTTCTTGTTATTGTTAAGCCGTGTACTTCTTGGATGGCATGTTTCTTGGATTCGTACCTTGAGGGTAATGACCTCAAAATTTTACACACAATGTCCCTTTCCGGAATAGCTTTTCCTAAGGTGTGACAGGCATTCACTATTTCAGACAATTTGTGGTTAAATTCTTCAAAGGTATCATCCTAAAGCATTCGAAGGTTTTCCCAGTCAGACATAAGGGTTTGAAGCCTTGCATCCTTTTCTGCGGCATTTCCTTCGAATACGTTCCTTAATCTATTCCAAGCCTCGTGAGAGGTTTCACATGTAGCTATGTGATGGAAAAGATCAGATGTGACTGCATGAATGATATCATTAAGCCCATCATAGTTTTGCTTAGCGGCGAGTGTTTCCACATCAGTATAAACCGCTATGTCTTTGGGAACAGTTTGACCGTCAACTTCAACAGTTGGTGGTTCGTATTCCTTTATGACATAAACCCAAGTTTTGAAGTCTCGGGCTTGCAAAAACGAAGTTATTGCAGTCTTCCACCATAGGTAATTTGTGCCATTGAACTTTGGTGGTACGTTACAAGCTCTTACGCTTTGATCCATGACTCACAAGCCTAGATAAACACAGACAGTTACGTCTTTAATGTGTTCACCCGCTCTGATACCAATTGAAAAAGGAGGGGTACCGAAATACAACCAACTTTTCGTTTGGGCTCGTGAGTCTTATGGTTAGGTTTGGACGATCTCAAAAATCAATATCCAAACCTAGATAACCGGAGTTGTGATCTAGGGATCAACTCAACAAAGACGAATCTTAATTTGGAGTAAACTCAACGGTTATGGATAACGTACTTCTTGTGTTTGCTTTTAATTATATGTCAGAGTTTATATAATTGCGGAAAGGAAAAGCACACAAGACACCAGAAAGTTTTTTTAACGAGGAAACTACCTTGTAGAAAAACCTCGGACCTTGTCCAGATTGAACACCGCCCAGTAAAAACTGACTACAAACGCTAGCCTACTATAAGACTTCGGTCTGGGATGTAGCAGAGACCAACTCAAGCCCTCCAAGGGAATTGGCTACTGTCGCACTCCTTACGTCTCTAAATCCCCCACAGATCGTCATGCACTTGATTCCACCAGCTGACGTCCTATACAGGCCTAGGAGTTGCTTTGACCGATGTCAAAGGCTTGTGTCAGCAATACTGGCTTTGCAACCTAATTGTTGACGTATGATGTAACTGTCCTCTATCAGTTTCTCATACACAAGTTGACTTCCTTCGGATTGCTCCAGGTCATACAGAAATCTACTTTACAAATCAGGGCTGACAAGCAAACCGAGTAAGCTATGCCCAATTTGTCTCTACCTCAGTTGTACACGAAGAATCAGTTAAGAAACTTGTACAACCGGAGCTAACTAGGTCTTACAACACCGAGTGCAGCTGTGCGTTGCTACCTTTCAACCCTGTGTGTAACGTATCAGTTCTTGAATAGCCGTATAGCAGAAGAGACGGACGATAGAATAGACAAGAACGTGATCAGGTTACCAAGGTTACAGGTTAATCCGATTTCAACCAAATAAGGTCTCAATCTCCTACCTGTGCTTCCCAACTCTCAAGAGAAGTCTTTTATAGTCGTAGGGAGTTCCCAGAGGAGCTGCAACCTATAGAGGTTGACTATACCACAACAAACGTCCACCGAAGTGAAAAGAGTTTACGATCACTTACCTAAGGACCTTCACGTATGCTTGATGCTTGCAGTATTTTTCCGTAGACACCTCTATTTATAACAATCAATAAGATAGGTTGCTTTGGAATAAAGCAATCAATTACTTGTCCCACAAGTTAAGGAAACCCTAAACTTGCCAACCAAGTAATAGAGATTAATCTCAATTGGAATTCTTTTTAAGTTTATCTGCCAAGTGTTTTGTTAGCTCAAAAACACTTCAAGATATAATCCAACAGACCAGAGATAATCTTTATCTTATTGAGTCATTGAGGATCGTTAGATGGACCACAAAAAATATTCGTGATATACAAGTCCACCTAAGAGATAAAGGAGTTCAGAGTTTAACCCAAGTGAAATTCTGGAAGAATATTCACTTAATCTGAATACCAGCCAAAATAACCGACATCTAGGTTCGCGTAGGTTTGCGAAATGTTCAGTCACTTTGGAACTCAGTAGAAATCCGAGTTTCTGGTTTGCGTATCGGTTCGTGAACCGTCCGCCATTCAGATTTGGCCAAACTTGGATTCCGCTGGAAGTTCTGGGCTTAGCCAGGACTTAGATGTGTGTACGTCCTCAGCTGTAATCCATTGGAATCTTGCTCAAGAGTACTCCTTTAGATTCACCCATATCCAACTAATGATTTGCAAGCAAACCATTGAAATTGACAAATGGTATCGAATCTATCTCATTCATTCTTGTACTCATACCATTTGTGGGAACAAATACTAGTCATGACACAAGGCCATGTTAGACAAGAATACGATCTCAATCGCTATGATTACTACTAAAGTAGTCGACTATATTTCAAAAGAGTAGAGAAAGTAGAATAGAAGAATTTCCATAAAGTCATAACTCCTACTAACCTTTTGTCGATGAAGAATAATTGATGTCTTCTTTGTCTTCACAGTCTTCGTCTTCAAGGTCTCTACTACTTTGTCTATATCCCAATTCCGAAATCTAAACTCTAGTAGGCTAAATCAAGAATTGAGTTTTGACATCTAAAACTGACAACTAGCTTGACATACCAATACTAGTGGGTTTGACCGGACAATGTCCTAACATGAAGCTTTAATGGCTTACCTAACTTACGGCTAGTTGTTCTTCAGATTCCAGCCGTAAGTTGATCTGGTTCACGTTTTTTTATTTTCATAGAGGGAATGTGACCTAGTTTTTCAATGAAGTTCCCTTCAATGGAAGCGGATTCTTCTAGCTCCATTTCGGTGCTTGATTCACTCATTTTGGTTGAGTGAATCAAAAGTTGGGTTTTTGGAAAAAAATTGGGTTTTTTTTCTCTCTTCTTCTTCTTCTTCCCTCAACTAAAAAAAAAATTCAACTAAAAAAGATTTACTTAAGTTTTTTGGGCTTAAGTAATTTTGTTAATCATGTTTTACTTAATTAGTGATTATCAGTTTGGTTTAGTTAAGTTAATTGAGTGTTAACTTATAAACACTAATCATAAAGGGCAAATTTGGTATTAAATAAAATTAAACATAGGGGGAGAGCAAAAATGCTATTGCGAGACCGATTGTAGAGGGGCTTCAATTTTCTTGAAGCCCCTAAATCAGCGCTAAAAAAAAAGGTTTTGATGATGGGGTCAGTGGATGTTTTATGGCCAACTTTACCTCCTAGTGAATGGGACTCCATTATATTCGGTTCTTGCTATCCGGTTCTTCATAAACCGGTCTCCGACAATTTCATAAAAACCCCAAAGGGCCGAAACCCAAACCCATAACCTTTACTCTCTCGAGTCTACAGTCTACACCCAAAATTCCCAATTCTTCAAACCCTAAAACATTTCACAGTCCATTTCTTCTCTGTAAATCGCTCTTCTTTAATGGGGAATTTCAATCATCTCCCAACAGACATTGTACTGGACATCATAACTCGACTACCAACGGGATCGACTCTAGATTGCAAGTTGGTCTGCAGACCATGGAGGGATTTGGCTTCTCACCATCCATCATTCCATCAAATGTATGTATCTCATCTTTATCACTCCCCAGATTCTGGTAAGTTGAGCTTTCTTGTCTTAGATAACTATAAACTTTACTCTCTTGAGTTTGATGAGAACAATGATGAAACACCTATTGAAGGTATTCGAAGGTTCAATTTCACCCATCCATTTAGGTATCCTTTTTATATGGTCACTGGTACAGCCAATGGCTTAGTCTGTCTGTTTGGAGGCAACGAAGATACTACTATTGTTTGTAATCCCGTGACCAAAGAATATGTTGTTCTTCCGGAACGTAATGGAGGTCAGCATGTCCATCGCTCGGAAGGATTTGGTTACCTTAGCTTAACGAATGAGTATAAGGTTGTAGAAATATATACGTCAAGCGGAGCTTACGAGTTCGCGGTGTATACACTTGGCAGGAGAAATGGCTGGAGAATTGTTGGGAGGTTAGATACTAAATTTGTCCATGTATTTGTCTTTGTTGGTGTCTTTGTGAATGGAGCCCTGCATTGGAAGGATAATATGTCAGGAAGGGTTTTGGCCTTTGATTTAACTGCGGAGACGTTCGAATATCTTCTGTAGGTACCAGAAATCTGATGGACACGTGTCACCATCCTAAGGGCGGTAGCAAGTTAGTGAATACACCGAGAGGTAGGGGATAAACCCTAAAAGTAACTGACCGCACCCCACTCAAGGATAAGACGCGTGTAAAGTGCGACAGGCTAAAGCATGGATAAGGTTGAGGGTACTACAGAGGCATTAAATGCCAAATCAGAAAGTGGGATACAGCTGTTTAGCACCAGTCAAACCTAGGGTTTCTCTGAGAATGCGGTCAAACAGTCTGAGACCCACAAGAATGAGAATATTCTCTGGAAGGTCCCATTGGGGACTGGTCTCAGAGAATACTCTCAGAAAAGACACGGTACGAGAAGAGCTAAAAG
>JAJJMA010343640.1:0-13435 GCA_023529015.1 Papaver nudicaule
GCTATTGAGCCTTGTAGAATTATTTTGGCAAATTTGCCTCAGCGTATTTGCCGCCGTATGTGAAAAGTAATGACGCAATAATTTGTTAACGGGGTTCAGCGCATAAAGCAAACCTACATCCCCGGATCTTATTTGCTGCAAATTACAAAAGTCAACAAGACCTCTTGGGTATTATGCCCGCCCAAGACTTCGGATTTTTACATACACCCTTATGGATAGAATCTCTTAATAAACTTGGCATTCCATGGATGCTCAAGTTCTTTTCCATGCTCATCAACTAACACATAAGCTCCACTACCCGCTACACGCTTGACGACATAAGGACCTTCCCAATTAGGTTCCAGCTTCTTACATCCTTTCTTCTTCTGATACGGTGGTATCTCTCTTAACACAAGGTCGCCAGGCTGATAATCTCTTTTCACTACACGCTTGTTGTATTCCCTGGCTAGACGGCGGTGGTAATTATCCATATGAGTTAAAGCAATAAGCCGATGTTCTTCCAAGTCATCTAGTTTTGCCAAGATTAAGTCTGTGTTGAGGTTCTTCTCCCAAGCTTCGTGTTTTGTCGTTGGCAACATAACTTCTGATGGAAGCACTGCCTCAGCACCAAATGTGAGTAAAAAGGGAGATGCCCCAGTCGCTTCTCTAATTGTAGTTCTGTAAGACCATAAGACGTTGTGGAGATGCTCACACCATGCCTTCTTGTGCCCCTCAACTCGCTTTTTTAGCCCCATTCCTATTATTTTATTGGTAGCCTCCGCCTGCCCGTTGCTTTGAGGATAGATAGGAGTGGATTTTCCCAGTTTAACGCCATATGTTGCCAGCAGGTTTTCAATGTTTTCACCCACCAACTCTTTCCCATTGTCAGTGCAAATTTCCGCTGGGACACCAAAACGACAGAATATATTTTCCCATATGAATGTGAATACTTCTTTTCCTGTTCTTTGTCTGAGCGCCTTAGCTTCGCACCATTTGGTAAAATAATCTGTTGCCACGATAATATATTTGCGCTGTCCCGACCCTGGTGTCAGCGGTCCAATGATGTCAATCCCCCACTTGGCAAAGGGCCAAGGGCTTAACACTGAATTTAACGAGACTGCTGGCGCTTTTATTTTGTTTGCATACAGCTGGCAATTCCTACACCGCTTAGCATACTCAGCAGAATCACCATTCATCCAAGGCCAATAGTATCCTTGCATCTTTACTTTTAGAGCCAGCGCCCTCTGTCCAATGTGATTTCCGCAGTCTCCTTCATGAATTTCCTTCAACAGCTTCTTTCCTTCGTCTCTTGATACACATCGTAATAGTGGTCCAGCAAATGATCTTCTGTATAAGACGCCGTCTCTTAATTCATAGTTTCTTGATCTGCTGATAACTTTGTGCGCTAACATCTTGTTTCCAGGAGTGGTGAGATGTTCCAAGTAATATCTGATGGGAGCTCTCCAGTCTGTTTCCGCTGACTCTTCAATGTCTACTGCCAAGACTTCCTGTTGCCTTCTCCCTTCTATTGATGACATCTTTAATCTTTCAATTGCTATCGCCGGCACCTCTGGATCCGCCATCATTGAAGAGATAAATGCTAATGCATCAGCATGTCTGTTGTCATTTCTGCATATGTGTCTAAATTCGAGGCCGGTGATCTTGCTAGCGTATTCTCTAGCCAACTGCAAATATTGCTTTAGTGAGCTATCGTGTGCTTCATATTTGCCTAAGATCTGCCGAATGACAAGCTGAGAATCACTAGTCAAACGAATGTTGCTGATATCCATTTCGATTATAAGCCTCATAGCATGTATCACCGCTTCATATTCTGCCTCATTGTTTGTAGCTGGGAACTCTAATCTGAATGAGTGGACTATTCTTGATCTTTTCGGTGAGATAAAGACTATGCCAATTCCTTTGCCTTCTTTATTAGCTGAGCCATCAACATATACTTCCCACTGGTTTGGATCTCTTTTCAGCAAGTCTGGTACTCCTTCGTCTGGATCTTCCTTTTCCATAAATGGAATGTCTTCAGTTTCTTCTTCTTCTTCTTCTATGGGGAAATCTGCCAAGAAGTCGGCGATAACCTGTGACCTTTGCGCTGTCCTTATCTCGTATTTAACGCCATATTGATCTATCTGAGCATTCCATTTTGCAATACGCCCTGCTCTTTGAGAGCTATGAAGAATAGCTTCAATGGGAGTCTTGGTGAGCACCGTTATGGGATGAGCATGAAAATATGGGCGAAGTCTGCTAGTGGCGAAAACCAGAGCTAATATTAGTTGCTCTATCTTAGTATAATTCTTCTCAGCAGGTTGTAGAGTTCGACTAATATAATAGATTGGTGTCTCTCCTCCCTTTGTCCTCACTAAAACTGCACTGACCGCTGATGATGTGGCCGCCAAATAGACCCTCAGTTCTTCTCCATGCTCCGGTGGTTGAATAGCTGGCAAGGTAGCTAAATACTTCTTTATTCCCTGAAAAGCCTCCTCATGGTCCTTTGTCCAGTTGAACTTTTCTCCTTTCTTCAGCATTTGGAAAAATAATTTGCACTTGTCAGAGAATCGAGATATAAATCTGTTGAGAGACGCCAATACACCATTTAAGCGCATAACATCCTTTAGAGTTACCGGCGAGGGCATTTCCAAAACAGCTTTGACTTTGGCCTGGTCTGCCTCAACGCCTTTCTTTGTGACAACATAACCCAAAAACTTTCCAGATGTGACGCCGAATACGCACTTTGCTGGGTTGATCTTCAACTTGGTTATCCTCATGTGATCAAAGATGTCTTTCAAGTCTTGTACATGATCCTTCTTTTTCTTGCTCTTGACCAACATATCATCAACGTATACCTCCATGGTTTTACCTATCCATTTTTCAAACATATCTTGAGCCATCTTTTGGTACGTAGCGCCAGCATTTTTGAGACCAAATGGCATTCTTGTGTAACAAAATAAACCCTTAGTAGAGAAAAAAGCTGTATGACGCTGATCTTCTTCTGCCAGCGGTATCTGGTTATACCCAATAACCGTCCATAAAAGATAACAACTCATGCCCAGAGGTAGCATCAACAGTCTGATCTATGCTTGGTAACGGAAAGCTATTTTTGGGACACGCCCTATTCAAGTCGCTGAAATCAATACAAATTCTTACCCCTTTATTCTTCTTAGGAACCACCACCATATTAGCTATCCATTCTGGATATTGAACTGGTTTAATGATTCCTGACGCTTTCATCTTGTCAATCTCAGCCTCCACCGCCTCCTTGTACGCTGGTGCCAACTTTCTTGGACGCTGTTTGAATGGTCTGATCCTTGGATCTATATCCAACTTATGGCATGCAGTTTCTGGGTCAATACCAGGCATCTCATTCATACCCCAGGCAAAGACATCCACATATCCCTTTAGCAAAGCCTCTAGCTGCCGAGATTCTTCTTCATTCAATAAGGTACCAATTTTTACTATCTTAGGAGCACCTTCTTCACCTATGTTGATTTCCCTTGTAGGCTCTACCGCTGTGAAATGCAGATCTGGTTCGCCCATAGGCGAAGGTTCCTTTAATTGCTATAAAGGTGCCGCTGAAGGACCTGCCGCTGACTCATCCTCCTTCACAGAGAGAATGTACTTGTTGGGATCGGCGACTAGTTCAGTTATTTCTTTAGCCTTAGCTGCTTCTTTAGTTTGCTTCTTTTTCTCAATTATCCTTGCTTTTCGAGTTTCACGCATCTTTACGTCTACTTCATTGCATGCCTCTGCTGTAGATGAGTCGCCAATGTATTCAGCTACCCCTTCTGGAGTTGGAAATCGCAACCGTTGATGATAAGTTGAAGGTACACCCTTGATGTTGTGCAACCATGGTCTGCCAAGGATTGCTGCATAAGGCGAGTCTACCTCTACAACACAGAAAGTAGTGTCCATTATCAAGGTCTTGCATGTAATGACTTTCATCTTCACTTCTCCTTTAGGTTTGGATGCTATCCCATTAAATCCATAAATACTGTATGAAGAAGGAATTAACGACTCTACTGGCTCTTCTTTAGAATCCATGGCCTGGTATGCTGAGTTAAAGAGGATGTCAACGGAACTACCTGGGTCTATCAGCACTCTTGGAACCTTGAATTTTCCTATCTGAATAGTAAGGACCAATGGATTCAAATGACTTCTTGCCTCAGGTGATAGCTCTACCGCCGAAAAACTGACTGGCTTTTTCATCCATTCTAGTAGTGGGCTGTTCTTGACGGCGACACTGAAGATCTCTTTGCCACTGCTATCCCTCTTGTGAATTCTTGACATTACATTACTATGAAATTCATCTCTGCTGATTGTTGAATGCACAATTGAGAAACAATTCAACTCTTTCAAATCACGCTGAACTTCAACTTCAAATACTTCAGGCTTTGGCTGCACTGCTTGGATTGGCTGAACCTCCAATGGTGGCGCTGGGGGTAACTCTAGGAAATCTTGAAACCTTCCCATACGGATGAATCTATGAACTTCTCTTTGAACTCCTGTGCAGTTTTCAGTTGAGTGACCATGGAATTGATGATACTGGCAGTACTGACTGGTATTGGAAATAGGGTTCGCAGGATTGCCTCTGTTAAAGGGATAGCGGATTTCATTCCTTGATGCTGAGCTCTCTATCTGTCCAAATGCATCAGTATATGTGACACGTAGCTTTGGTAGCGTAACATCTTGGAAATCTGGGTATCCTGACTTTCTGTCGCCAAATCTTCGATTATCATTGTTGAACCTTCTATCACCATTCCCTTGTCGCCGATTATCATATCCTCCTCTGTTGTCGCCGTAATTTCTTCTATCGTTGTTGGTGTATCTGCCTCTATTGTCATATCCTCCCCTGTTGTCTTGATCATCTCTTCCAGCATAAGTATCTCTCTTTCCCTGATTCCACTGTTGATTGCCATTCTGCTGATACTGCTGTCGCTCTTGTGGCTGCTGATGCGGGACAACTGCTGCTGAAGGTGTTGCTGCTTCTGCTTCCAATTTTTTGTGCTCCTTTCTAATCCATTCCTTTCTTGCTTCTTCTTGGTCTTCCGGCGACAAATTGTTGATAGAGTGAGCATGCTTTGCGCTTTCTTTCTTCTGGCGCTCTTCTTCTTCTCGCATTTCTTCATATATCAACCATTCATTCTGTCTTGCCCTTAACTCTCCTATATCTGCCACTGGAGTCCAATATAAAGACTGGAACATCTGATCTGTTGTTTCCATACCACTGATAAATGCTCCCATCTTTTCTTTGTCAGATACCGCCGTCCCCACTTCACTACACAATTTTCTCCACCTCATGATGTAACCTCTACACGTTTCCATAGGTCTTTTCCTGTTGTTAAACAACTTTTCTGCTCCTGGGCGTACTCTCTTATTTTGAATGTAATTTGCAATAAATTTCTCTTCCAACTGTGAGTATTTCTCAATTGACTTCTCCCTCAAACTGCCAAACCAGGCCAAAGCTTCATCTTTAAGAGCAGCGGCAAATGACATGCACATTATTGGATCTGAGCCAGACCATGCTGTTAAATCTCTTCTGTAGCTCTGTAAGTGTAATGTAGGATCTCCTGTACCGTCGAAGATTGATGTAAAAGTTGGCATACTAAATCTCTTGGATACATATCCGTATGTGATTTCATCTACAAATGGTGTCTTTTTTGCTTCTGAAATAGCCTTTTTTAATTTATCATCTTTTGTCTGACCGGCGGATTCTTCTATCTTCTTCTCCATACGGCGTAATTTAGCTTTGACGTACTCTTGTATATCTTCAAACCTGCCCGAGTCAGCGTAACTTTCTTCACCGTGATTAGATTTTCCAGCCCTCTTGCTTCCTTCTTCTTTTTTCGCTGTAGATGCTGCCACCTCTGGCCTTGCAGATCTGCTTTTTTGATGTTTGTGTACTGTATGAGTTGAGCGGCTTCTGCTTCGACTTTCCATTAATTGCCTATGCTGTTCTGCCAATTGTAAGTTGCTCTGAAGGATAATGTCCATCTGTCTTTGCATCTGCAACTGCATCTGAGCTTGATTTATGGTGCTCTGTTCAAAGAACTTCTTTAGCAATTCTTCAGTAGCGCTAGTGGATTTTCCCTCTGATACTGTTATTGGCGTCGTTCTTGATGCTCCCACAGCTGCTACCATTCTACTGCTACCTCATATTTCCTTTGAAGTATTGCCAGCTGCTCTCGAGGGTAACCCATTAGAGTTGAGATTACCACCTACTACCCTTGATAGTCCTTCAACTGCATGAGATGTTTCACCGGGAATCGCTGTTTCTTTGATGGTGCCGTCATCCACTGCTTTTCCTTTACTTTGCGCTAGGACTTCTTCTTCCTCATCCTCTTCTGGTATTCCATCCAAGTGTGTTATGTCCTGCATCAGAATAGGACCCATAGCCTCTGTCTGTTGTTGAGGTACCGCTGACTGTGTTGCTGCTGTTTGCTGTAAAGGTACTGCTGACTGCATTGTTGCTGTCTGTTGCTGTTCTGGTGTCGGCGCCATTGGTTGTTGTTGCTGACTTACTGGCTGTGGTATTGTTGACTGTTGTTGATGAATCACCTGCTGTGGTGTTGTTGACCGCTGATTTGCGTTACCACTCAAGAAAAAATCATGCGCAAAACCTAGCGGTGGTACCGCCGAACTTCTCAAGTTGTGTCGATTAGGAAGGGGAACAGACTCAGCGGGTATGGGAAATTTCGAAGCTTTACTTGTTGACGCTGTACCTCCTTTCCGCTTAATCGCCATTTTAGTATCCTGTGTAGAAAACAACAAAAGCACTTCCTGACAGTATTAAGCTAGCTTGACTGTTAGCAAATGCCAAATTCGTTAGTGGAGGTAATTGAACAGTTTCTGACAAAGTAGGAAACAAACAAAATAGCACAGAACAGCAGCAACAACATTTGCAGAGCATGACCTAGTCTTGTCGGCAGTTGGAAGGAAAACCCTAAATTTTGAAAACTCTGCTGAAACCCTAAAAACACCAAAGTTTGCTAACCATATTCATATCAAAGATCAAAATCTGTACGGTATTGAAATTTTATTAACGAACTTTCATAATACTTTAATCCAAAATCACACTATGACATGTAGAATAAGAGACAACTACTAAGAATCTTGTTTAACATAATAGTCTACCATCATCCTAGATTCCTAATGACATACATGAACTTATCACACAAGCAAAAGTTCCAATACCTCTAAACCAAAAATCCTTATTACGTGTTCCAACATAACAGAGAAAGAAAAAAGGTTAAAATTCTAACTTTTGGACCAACCCCTTTAAATTAGGAAGAAGAAACCATGTTATGCCTCTATGAATGAGAATAACCACCCTGAAACACAACTATGAACATGCTAATGACGCCCAACACACCTTAACAGAAAAAGTTTTCCCTAAAGTTTTGTAAAGAATAACCAGCAGCAAGGCTTTTAAACTTTCATAATAAGAAGATTCTAACAGGTTTACCAGCGTATTTATGGTTAAACACCCCCAGCCGCATATGTGCTTACTAAGACATCAGTAATCATACTCAAAACACTCCATAATTCCTAATAGAAGAACCTTTTAAGGTTCAGCCTCCTTAACAACAATAAACATACTCATAACTTCAAACACCGCAGCATAACCTTACATTTGAAAACCTTATTATTACACGAAATAACACAGCAACCTAATATGCTTACTACCAGACCTTTATGGTTAAAAAACCACCAGCAACACAAGTGCTGTTAAGACGCCATTAACCATGTTAAAAACATTCAATATTTCCTAATCACCGAGGCCTTTTAAGGTTCAGCCTCTTTGAACAATAATAAACACACTTATGACTTCCATAAATGGAAAATTTCAGCCTCTATCTAACACAACAGCATAACCAATACTTCAGAATTTCAATATCACACAAAAATAGCTTAAGTTTCATGAACACAAGAAGAAATTTTTTTGAAAATCACAGGTTCAGACCTCTTCTAGCGCCAAAATGTAGTTGGTAAAATCCCCATCTAGGTGATTTTACCAATACACCCCTATTTAAAGACCGTAAACACAATACAACATACATACTTAGAGTAAACATCTTTCCACATATAGATTAACACTTAAGCATAAACAGGAGATAATACGAAAGATAAATCATAAGCATAGCACAGCAGATAGATAGACTAAGAACTCTTAATCACAGAATATTATTAATGGAATCCTTGCATCTCACCTTGCTAAGGATGTACACTCTACAAATGACCACAAGATCTCACTAACAGCTTGGGCTATGGAGAGTTAGAAGATATCTTCCTCTCGATAAACCAAGTCCCAGCAATCACTTTTCCAACCCTTTACTCAGTTGGCGCAATTGGCCTTAAATAGGCGCTTACAAGTAATGGAATACAGCTAATAAGTACAAACTATTCTGACACTATTTGTCCTTTTTCTCACCGCCTTACCGCCGAGCCTCTTCAACGTCTCAGCGCCTTCTCTTTACAACTTCAGCGCCATTCCATTGTGTGGGATAAGATCGATGACTCAGATTCCACTGAGTCAACCATTCAATTCTGCCCATCCGACCGTTCTGTCCAACATTAATTGCTCAACTAACTTATTCAGCTTTTGTCGGAGCTTTACCGCTGATGCGTTTCTGTGGTATACCGCCATTCCAAGTACTTCCTCAGCATCCTTCTGTTGTAAGTGATTACCGCTGATAGGAACCGCTGTCACTATACTTCTTATGGATGCCCTTCTTAACACAAATCTTTCCTTAAGTTCTCACTAATAGGCGTATGGCATTTTCTTCACCTACACATTGATTTTTACATACTTCTTAGAATCTATGACCGTTTCTCCTCTTTATTTACAAGAGGCACGACTCAATAGCTAGAACTAATCTTATCCGCGTTCGTGCTCTTAATTTAACGTTGAGCTGATGGATGTGATATTTTAGCAGGTTTATTCTGCGCTGTAGGGCGGTAATAAGTATTTTTTTCTTCATTGATGGTTAATTTTTATCATACTTTTAGTGTATGGAAAACAAAAAAAACTCTTGGCTATTCATATTCCTTATATTTTCAGTGACAGTATTCATATTTCTTGCATTGTTCTTCAATGTTTTATAAGGCTGAATTTGCTTAAATTGGTATTTGTTTGAAGATTGGAGCCATCAACTCTCAGTAGGTGCTAATATGATAGCAGCCGCTGGAGGTGCTATAACTATGGGAAATCTGCAAATTCTTGACGAGGAGAAGAACAATTGTGAAGTTCTAACTTTTTGTTTATATTGTTGTTTTTTGTAGGTAGACTTGAATCAAGAAATCTCAATAATTTAAGCAGTATCGTCTGACCTGGCACCGGTTCGTGATAAGAGTAAAATTGTTCATATTCAGTATGCAAATAGACTGGAAACTATGAATAATAAGGATTCGGGAAATTGTGACCAAGGACATAGACATGAAACTATGGACAGGTGAAAATTTCAGCGCCTGAACTTTTCGTTCCGTGGAATAGTGATTTTGGGTTTTATAATTCTATTTTCCATCGGATTATTTGTATAGCAAGATTTTTGCCATGATAATGCAGGAATGGAGTTTGTAGGCCTCCCTGTGAATAATTAAGGAAGAGGCAAATGCAGACTTTCTTCATTAGTCTCATGGTATCACAAGCAAGTGTATTAGTTCTTATTCTCTGATTCCCTTTTTTTTTTCTTCGCATACTCTCACCGGTCAAGTTACATTTTCTGACCTTAAAATTCATGTTTGGCATTTTAAGGATAAGCACTATGTTCTTAATATATACATTGGTTGATTAAAACTGCTTATCTAACAAAGTATAGTTCCATTTCAGTAGTATATCATAAAGTGTACATCATGTATTTGGTGAACAGATTAGTTGATAGTAATTATACTTTGGTACACCATGCCAACATAGTAAATTTGGGAGCATCTCTTTAATAGATTATGTAGTCATCAGTGGTGAAATTTGGAGTTTATATTTATATAAATGCCATCATGTGGAGAAAAATAATTCATCAGTTAACATTTTAAATTTCTGCCATTAGCAAAATAACGATTCTTTTTTGATGTTATATCATGCCTGTAAAATTTGATTTCTTTATACTTTTTATAATCTATCCACCTAATTTGCTTTTGTAACAGTACTCCCTCACACAGTCGTCATTTATATTTTAATTGTCCATCTTCTTTTACAGTAGTTTCTCAATTTGAATTGGTTGACTACTCATCTGTTTGCAGGTTCAAGTCAACAGCCACAACAATGACCATTTGTGTCGCTTAACGAGTCTAGACAAAGGGAATGTCAATCATGCCGAATGAGTGGAATTGTTGTACTATAACCAACGAGTCATCATTTATTGGGAAAAATTTAATGTCAAATATGTAGAGGAGTCCCTCTTTTTAAGGTAGAATACAAGTTTGTGTGCGTAGGTAGTTTAAAGGGTTTTTAAAATTGTGGGTTTGGAAAGTTGGCAGTTTTGAAGTGTAACTGCAAGGCATTTTCGTGAGTAGAGTGGTGATGTCGGAGATGGTGATGTCGTAAGATATTTCTATCGGCAGTCGTAGAAGCTGCATGATAGTGAGGGTGTAGATGGGTTTGGTGAAAATTATTGGTTGAATTCTGAGCCTAAATTTCTTTGAAATATATTTCTGTTTTAATCTGTACCTGCATGGACTGGTGTTGTATATTGACAGTGTTAATACGAAACCTATGTGGTCAGCTGTTGGAATTTGTTAACTTTATGTGCCCTTCAGTAAGTCGCAGATGCCCTAGCATTGCAAAAATCATTTCTGTCTTATTTTTCTCACTAGGAAAAGAGCCTTATTGGATGGACTTGCCACAATCAAATACTGATGACCCGTGTGGAATTGAATCTAACGTTGTTAATCCGGAAAAGATACAAAATTTAGTGCAACCTTTACACGGAATTAGGATCTGTATAACAAACGGATTGTGTGGGAGTGACTGCTTACATTTTTTAAACATTAGTGAGAAACAATAATCATAGGTATAGCGCGTAACAAAAAAAGTTGGCACACAGCCCGTGCCCACGGCACGGGTCGTACCTTAGTTTTCAATATTACCCAAACTAAAATCTTCAATAGTATTATCTCCATGAACGGGAAACAAATTTGTTTAATATTTACCTATTTATTTACAATCCTTTCAAAAAAAAAAAAAAATATTGCAAAGGAAATATTCCTTTTAAAATCTTTCTTTCTCTCCCTTTTATACACAAAACAAAAAACATAAAACTCTACCTATTGTCTGAAGCCATACATGATCAGTCATCGAACTACAATTTTTTTCCAACGTTGTGTCCCTTCTTCAGAAAATCATTTGACTCGTGTCGAATCAATACTCGAATCAAATTAATTGTGATTATGTAGCTGTCACAAAGTGAGTCATATAGCATTTTCGTTTGTTAATATTTGACTCGTGCCGAATCATATCTCGAATCAGACATCTAAAAAATGAAAAAATAAATAAAAGACATTTGACTCACATATATAAAATACCGAGGGGGAATAGATTTACTTACCTTCAAATCAAATTAATTGTAAATTTTTGTTTTTCTACAGGAAGATACTTTTGATATTTTTGTCATATAAAATCACCTCACGACCTCACCTAAATCTAATTTAATATATTTAGCCTATATTTTGGAACTTATTATATATTAGGTAACTTATTCAATGTCCCAAGAATGCTTGCCAAACAAAGTTTGAAAAAGCAGGGGTACCGAAATACAACCAACTTTTCGTTTGGGCTCGTGAGACTTATGGTCAGATCTGATCTCAAAAATCAATATCCAGACCTGTTAACCTGAGTTTGGATCTCAAAGGATCAGTCCGACACAAGACAAGGTCTTGGTAAATCCAACGGATGGATTGGGGACAACTATCAGGCTTATTAATAACGTACTTCTTGTGTTTGCTTTAATTATATAATCAGAGAATATGAAAAAGGAGGGGTACCGAAATACTACCAACTTTTCGTTTTGGCTCGTGAGTCTTATGGTTTAAAGTATGGACGATCTCAAAAATCAATATCCACACTTATAACTGGAGTTGTTAAGACCTCGACAAAGAGTACTTTGGAGTCAACTCGACAGTTATGCAATAACGTACTACTTGGTGCTTTAATTATAAATCAGAGTTATAATGCGGAAAGTAAAAGCACACAAGACACCAAACGTTTTTTTAACGAGGAAATTGCCTTGCAGAAAAACCTCGGGACCTCGTCCAGTTTGAACACCGCCCAGTACAAACTGACTACAAACACTAGCCTACTATAAGACTTCGGTCTGAGATGTAGCAGACCAACTCAAGCCCTCCAAGTGAATTGGCTACTGTCGCCTTCCTTACGTCTCTAGATCCCCCACAGATCGTCACGCACTTGATTCCCCCAGCTGACGTCCGTTACAGGCCTAGGAGTTGCTTTGACCGATGTCAAAGGCTTGTGTCAGCAATACTGGCTTTTAAACCAAACTGTTGACGTATGGTGTAACTGTCCTCTATCAGTTTACCATACACAAGATGACTTCCTTCGGATTGTTAAATCCAGGTCATACGGAAATCTACTTCTTGAATCGGGGCTGACAAGCAAACCGAGTAAGCAATGCCCAATCCGAATCTACCTCAGTTATACACGAAGAACCACTTAAGGAACTTGTATAACCGGAGCTAACTAGGTCTTACAACACCGAGTGCAGCCGTGCGTTGCTACCTTTCCAACCTTGTTGAGTAACGTATCAGTTCTTGAATAGCCGTATATCAGAAGAGACGGACTTTAGAGTAGACAAGAACGTGATCAGGTTACCAAGGTTACAGGTTAATTCGATTTCAACCAATGATGGTTTCAATCTCCTACCTGTGCTTCCCAACTCTCAAAGGAAGTCTTTATAGTCGTAGGGAGTTTCCAGAGGAGCTGCAACCTATAGAGGATGACTATACCACAACAAGCATTCACCGAAGTGAAAAGAGTTTACGCTACCTTCCCTAAGGACCTTCACGTATGCTTGATGCTTGCGGTATTTGTCCGTAGACACCTCTATTTATAGCACTCAATAAGATAGGTTGCTTTGGAATAAAGCAATCAATTACTTGTCCCACAAGTTAGGGAAACCCTAAACTTGACAACCAAGTAATTATAGTTTAATCTCAATTGGAATTCTTTTTAGAATTATCTGCCAAGTGTTTTGTTAGCTCAAAACACTTCAAGATAGAAATCCAACAGACCAGAGATAATCTTATCTTATTGACTCATTGAGGATCGTTAGATGGAACAAAAAAGGTATTTATGTTTTACACAAGTCCATCTAAGAGATAAAGGAGTTTTGGAATTTGACTCAGGGTGAAATTCTAGGAGAATATTCACTAAATCCGACACCAGTAAGATAGCTACCGTCAGGTTCACGTACTGGTACGTGAACAAAATAGCCATCTCGAA
>JAJJMA010343680.1:0-25805 GCA_023529015.1 Papaver nudicaule
GATTTGCCAAGCAATCTTTCAACCCTAAAGCGTGTCATCTAATCTTCACTACACTCAATTTCATCTTCTAACCCTAAAAGCAAGTGAAATCATCCGTTGAAGCCAAATAATTTTTAGGTATTTCTAAAACCCTAAAATTGAATATGTTTCTTCAATTGAATTTTCGTGTGATTGATTCAATTGATCTCTATTTGTTAATAAGAATGTTAGATTTCTTAAATTTTGTGTTTATGATTGTTTTAATTTCGTAGGGTTTGTGAAAGGTCTGGATTGTTTGGGTTTTTTTATGTTTTTTTTTTTGTTGATGATTAGGTATTGATGCCAATATGCTTAGACCTGGGTCGCTAGGTTATTGATTTTTATATTTACAACTGCTCTCACTAAACCATATATTGCTGGTCACAATGAACCCAGTTATGTTGCAATTCCTGGTCGCAACGTTGGCCAGCTATTACGAAAGGTGGTGTTTCAAATTTTCGCAACGGTAATGTCTACGTTGCGAAATTTGGGCTGCAACGGTAGATGCAACGGAAAATGGTTAGTTGCAGCCCATGAAGGATGCAACGTGAATGAAACTGTTGCGAATTTTTTTACTTTTATTGCTAAAGATTGACCAAGTCAATGAAGACCGACGGTAGAATTTCTGGTAAATTTTTTGAAACGGTTTGATTTACGTTGCGATCTTTTTTACTGTTGTTGCAAAAGTCTAACTAAGTCATTGAAGACTGACTTAAAATTTTCTGGTAATTTTTCTGAAACAATTTTTTTCCGTTGCAATTTTTTACTAGCAGTAAAAAAAAATAACCAGTCTTCTTTGACCTGGACAAAGTTTCTGACAATTTCCTGCAATACAAATTTCCCCAGCAATTTCAGCTGGATTCAGACATTCATTCCATTCTCACAAATATATTCATTTCATTCTCACAAACATTCATTCAAGTGATACATGTTTACAACTCAATTGATATATTGCAAATACTTAACTTTTTCTATAGCTATAGAAGTTAGAAAATCTAACTTCAACACTAAGTATACAGACATTTCAGTGAAAGGATTGAACTATTGAGTATACTCTAACTTCACACTAATTATATTCTAACTACCTAAGCAGCAAAAGGCGCATTCCTCAATTCCAACAAGCCTTCTTCTTGTTCTTCTTTACCAAGTGATAAAAAACAGAAAAAGGTTTGAGGGTCGAGGAGAACGCAACAATTTGCGCCACTACTAGTTTACTACCACCAAGTGATAATGAAAGATATAAAATCACTCAAATGTACAGAAATAATAGACATTTAATTAACAATGCATAAAGACGCATACTTGTAAGTGAAACTCCTTGATCAATGGTATTTGTAAGCTCCTCTGCATTATCCTCAACTCACTGCAGAGATATAAAGAACTAAAATTACTCAGTAAAGGTTCAACAAAGTAGAGGGATAATGAAACTATGTAAACGATGGTTGTTTTCCCTTACGCTTGCCTTTTACGCTTCTGACCTCGTACTGCTGGTTGTTTTCCCTTACCCTTCTTACTTACAATATTAGCTATCTTCTCTTCAATTTGCAACCCAGTTAGTGGCCATGGAGCTGCATCACGCTCTACCGTTTCGCTGAAATGTGTTTTATCATCTCGAAACTTGTGGTTTGTAGGCAGCCATCTTCGGTGTCCCATATAACCGATCTTCTTACTAAAGGGAAGCCAATCAGCAACTGTGTACTCTCCACAAGTAGGACAAGCATAATATCCATGGGTGACACATCCAGACAAAGTCCCTAGTGCAGGGAAATCATGAATAACCCATACTAATCTAGCTTTCATACGAAACTCAGTCTTGGTGAAGGAGTCAAATGTCATCACACCCACATTCCATAACAGTTTCAGCTCTTCTATCAGTAGTTGCAAATAGACATCTATATCTTTACCTACACAAAAACATCAAAACATTTCAACAGTTAAATTCTCTCAAGTTATACATTAACAGTTGAATTATTGCACAAAATGAACAATCAAAGAATACTTTACCTGGTGCTTTTGGGACTGATATCAGCAGACTTAGCATCGAGAATTCCCGCTTCATACACATTGAAGGTGGAAGGTTGTATGGACAGAGTATTACCGGCCAAGCGCTGTAAGGAAGACCGAAGCATCCATTTGGGTTGAAGCCGTCAGTTGCTATCCAAAGTGTAACATTATGTGGTTCCTTGGCAAACTCAGGTGAGAAGTTATCCGCACATTGCCAAGCCGAAGAATCGACAAGATGACGCATCACATTCATATATAACTTTGCTTTAGAATGCCAGTAAAATGCCTCTGATATCCATGGAATAGTGTAAAACCTTTACAGCCTCGCAATCAAAGGAAAATGCCTTAACGTCTTTTGAGCTACTTGTGTAAGTTTCCTTTCATCGTTAAAAACCTTCTTATACCTAGGTTCTCCACAAACTGGACACTTAACTAATTTTTGATCATCCTTCCAATACAAAATAAAATCATTGAGGCATGCATCATAAGTTATGTAATCCATACCTAGTTCTCTGACCATCTTCTTTATATCATGGTATTTAGATGGCAATGTATTATCAACTGGAAGTAGTTCTTTCATCAATTCTAAGAGCGCAGTAACTCCGTTGTCTAAAAACCCATATTGGGTTTTAATGTTGTTAAGTTTCATAGCAGCATACAATGATGTCTTACCTTCAGGACATGAAGGATATAAAGGTTGTCTCGTACGCTCATACTCATCTTTCTTTTTCTTACTGCTACTGCCCTTATCGTGAAAACTACAATGGGGCCTAGCATTCTCATCTACATCTATAGAAGGATCAACTTCATCATTCACTATAGGATCAACAACATCGGCAACAACATCATCAACTATGCCTGCATTCTCAGCTACATTGTCAGTAGTACTACTGTTAACCATATTCTTTCCTACAACTGCAGTTTCTCCATGAAAACGCCATAATGTATATGTTAGAGTAATACCATATTTGAGCAGATGAATATCAATCTCTAAAAGTGGTTTCGGTCCTTTACCATTCTTACAATGTGTACAAGGGCATGAGAACAACGTATTATTACCAGCATTGTGACGGACAAAATCTATGAATGGCCTTACACCTCGAATATATGTAGCAGATTTAGGTCTAAAAGTCATCCACCCCTTATCAAGCATAGATGACATTTGACTGCGCTGTTCAAGTTATAATCACTCAAAGTTACTACCATAACTTAAGAAAAAACATAAATCAATCAATTAGTCAATATAGTCAAGTGGTAGGGTGCCGAATCCCTTTCAGTTAACGACAAAATTCTCATTTTAGAAGAGAATGAGCCTAAAAGTAGCTCAATATTTATCACCAGACTATATTGACCACAGTACATATCAATTTCATGTAACTGAAACTCAGAATACAAACTCACATACAATAGATTATCCAGATGTTACATCATTTGTATGACTTGAGAAAACACAAAAATCAATCAATTAGGCAATATCGTCTAGTGGTAGGGTGCCGAATCCCTCTCAGTTAACGACAAAATTCTCATTTTAGAAGAGAATGAGCCTAGAAGTAGCTCGATATTTACCACCAGACCATATTGACCACAGTACATATCAATTTCATTTAACTGAAACTCAGAAACAAACTCACAGACAATAGATTATCCAAATGTTAACAGCATTTGTATGACTTAAGAAAACACATAAATCAATCAATTAGGCAATACAGTCTAGTGGTAGGGTGCCGAATCCCTTTCAGTTACCGACAGATTCTCATTTTAGAAGAGAATGAGCCTAGAATTAGCTCGATATTTACCACCAGAATATATTGACCACAGTATATATCAAATTCATTTACTACAATACAAACTCACAGACAATAGATTATCCACATGTTAACAACATTTGTATGACACAAACAACACACATAACTTCCTCTCAAATACTTGAAATCAAAATAAATTCTTCAAACCCCTTACACTAAAACACCAAATCTAAACCCAACAAACAAAAATCAGAACATAAATCAAAAACCTAAATCATGAATTACCCAAAACTATGAACAAACATGAATCAAAACCCTAAAAACAACACACACAATACTTGAAATCAAAACCTAAAAACAACAAATCTCAACATAAATCAGAATACTTGAAATCAAAACCCCATCATATACACAAATCAGAAACCCTAAAAGATGAAATTTATACCTATAATAGCTCTTGGTATGTATCTCTTCTCCTGCTCTTAGTTTAACCTAAAAGAAAAAGGTGAAAAGAGTAATCAATCCAAAGATTAAAACACAAAAACCCTAACTCGACAAAAATCAACTGAGAAACCCTAAATACTTACACAGCTAACACTTCACAATTAACAACAAAACCTTACTATCAATAGCAAACCCTCACTATCGCTGAACCGAAATCCCTCACTACCTCACTACCTAACTATCGCTCTCTCTCACACAGCGAAGAGGAAAGAAAACTAGATCTGGAAATAACGAAGGAAAAGGGGGGAAGCATTTAGTTATCCCCCTAACTCACACTCCACACGCATATTACCACACGAACACTCCACACGCACACTCCACAAAGCGTCCTAAATAAAAGTGATTTGGGTATAGTGATAGGTTGTTTAGGAGTTTGAATCATTCAACCCATACATTAATGCAAAGTGACAAAATGTTACAATCTAGTCTGTCAAACATCCATGACTGTGTTTTAGAGATCGTGCAAGCTCCCAAAAACTAGTCATGCCATCATGTGTTTACAGTTGATCATTGATCAATTTATGGATCCCAATATGATAGATATAGCACAACCACACAAGTAGAATAAAAGAGCGGATAAATTACAATAGAACACGTTAATTTTATTGCTTTAGAGTAAGAATTTTACAATGTTTACCTCTTAGTTTTTTTTTTTGCCCTAGGTGTTGTTTCTTCCTTTTGGTTTTTTCTCCTACTAGTATTCTCTAGTATTCTGCTCTATGTTCTCTACAAGCACCTTGGTACCCTATTTATAGAGTAGAGCTACTTCAATATACTAGTCTTTCTAGGAAAAGGATATTCCCCTATGTTTGTAATCTTCTAAAAATAGGATACCACTTCTAGAACCATTTAGAACTACTAGAAGGTGTATTCTCTTGTTTTCTAAACCCTTGGTATAGGGTGTTCTGATGAGCCTATACCTAAAACAGATCAGACCTCCCCCATCAGGAGGCTTTTGGTCCCTCAAAAGCATTGAACCAATAAGTGGGGAAGTTTAGCCAGCAGCTTCTCTCTGGAGTACCACTTTGTATGCTTCACAACTTTTCCCGTGTGGACAGACTTGAAACGTTTCTTATTTTCCAACTCTAGTCCTGCTGTCTTTTTGCTAAGAATCAGTTCTTTCTTTGTTGTTTCACTTGGAACTAAGTCTAGCACAACTGGTAATGATGGAGAATCATTTTGCTTGTCAAGTGACAAAGGTTTAAAGATCTTCAGATTCTCGGCATTTGTTGTCGAGTATGTCTTCATGTAGCTTGGCAGATATAGCTTAAAAGAATTAGTGTCATGTTGCTCCAAAATTCTGGTTGGACCATTCAACTTTTTATTAAGGACTTCAAATTGGATTTTCCTAATTGTTAACTCTGCAATGTTGCCACCTTGAAAGTTATGTCGTGTTTCCCGTCTGATGTGACGTGCTTTCAGTACTTGATCATCGGGTATGTGCTGGTTCTCTTGTTCCATGCTTTGTTTTGGTGATAACTTCTCTGGTTGTTGCAGAGAGTCTTCAAAGCCTTGTAACAACTGTCATAGGTCTTTCTTTTTGGTTTTCGTGCACTCGCAAGAGCTTGCACAAACCAGTTCACTAGGTTCTTTGACAACTGGTCGAACCGTGAGTAGACTGAACTTCTGATTCATGTTACCTACCTTTTCTTGTGTCGCAGTTGCAACACCTTTTCTTGTCATCATCACAAATTTGTTGTCAGATTGAGCTGACCCATCGACTTCCTCTTCTTCGTCTTCCGATTCTTCATTGCAGATGGTAGTGGTAGTTTGCCTACGGTCTTTCCACCATGTAGGTCTCAACTCCGGATGTAATTTCCAACATCCCTCCTTAGAGTGCCGATCATTCTTGCAATTCTCGCAATATTTGTTGGCTTTGTTTGCCACTGCATAAATTGTCCTCCCCTCTTTATGAACAATTTTCACAATCATTCCTTCTTCGGTACTCAATTGCTTTGCTCCAAAGGGTTGATTCTTCATCTCGATATGGATGGATTTTTTACAAGCATCATCAACGTCAATTGTTGTGAATAATGACAACTTTGTTCGTATATCGGACATTAGTCCTCCTTTATATTTCTCAATAGTCTCTGAATCTCTCATATTCACATTCAAAGCTATAGCTTGCTTACGAAATTCGGTAGTGTACTCTTGCACATTTTGTCCCTTAACTTGTTGCAAGAACTGCTATTGCTCACGTAATCGTTCTTTGTAGCCAATCGGGTAAAACTGATTTTGGATAACTGTTGTGAATTGCTTCCAAGTAGTAACCAGTGTTTCTTTGCAAAGTGCCAAACCTGATGTGTATGCTTCCCACCAAATTAGGGCATGCCGATCAAGTCTTAGTCTAGTGAAACTTACCCGTTGTTCTTCAGTAAATCCCTTGGTGCTGAAATAAACTTCCAAAGAATTGAGCCAGCCATCCAACTTCTCCGGATTCAAGTCTCCATTGTATGCAGGAATTTCAATCATCGCCTCTACTTTGAAGGGTGAATTGTCTAAGCAAGGTGACTGTCTTTCTGAACCGGATGGTGGCTCAGTACTTTCTTTCTTATTATCAAGTGCAAGTTGTATTGTTGCTAAAGTCTTCGTTATGGTAGTTAACTGATCTTGTAGTCCTTTCACATCTTCTTCCAGTTTTTCCATGGTACTTCCTTCTGAATTGGCTGCTGATGTAACTGGTGTTTTCTTTCTTCTATCAATATTAGGATCTAATGGTAATACCTCGATACCCTTGGATCGAAGCCCTTCCATTCATCGCTGGAAACATTGCTTACTTAACTTCGTGCTCTCATACCATTGATCAATTTCTGGTTCCCAATATGATATATATAACACAACCACACAAGTAGAATAAAAGAGCGGATAAATTGCAATAGAACACGTTAATTTTATTGCTTTAGAGTAAGAATTTTACAATGTTTACCTCTTAGGTTTTTTTTTCCCTAGGTGTTGTTTCTTCCTCTTGGTTTTTTCTCCTACTAGTATTCTCTAGTATTCTGCTCTATGTTCTCTACCTAGTTAGCAAATTCGCGACTTTTTGGCGAATAATTCGCGAATATTGCCGTATTGCGAATTCCCGCATCAAACCGGCGCACTTTTGCAATCCCGAACCATATTCACGATTTTTATGGTTCCACCGGTTTATTCGCGCATTACACGAATTAACGAATAGTTCGTCAACCCATTTGTCTCCTAAACACACGACCCAAACTACTTTTAATCACACTGTTAAGCCCATTTCCCTATCTTTAGGTAAAGTTTTCACAAAAACCTCTACCGGGGATTCGAACTATAGATCATTCGCGCACCAAGTTAGCCATAGAACCGCTGAACTAAGCGTTATTTGATGATTACAATGCGTGTATTGTAAATATAGTCATTTAAATCTTTAAATTATAAGTTAATTCTTCTAATATACTATATAAAACTCTATTTTAATAATTTAATATAAGCCGAATTTTGGATCCCGAATTAGTATTTACAAAACGCATTATACGCGTACGTACGAATTCCCGCATTTTGACCGAACTCCGCATACATTGACCGCATTTTTGACCGAATTGACTTTTATTCTAGCCGATTAATGCACGCACGTTTGCCGCTCCGCATTTTTGCCGTTTCCGAATTTGCTAACTAGGGTTCTCTACAAGCACCTTGGTACCCTATTTATAGAGTAGAGCTACTTCTATATACTAGTCTTTCTAGGAAAAGGAAATTCCCCTATGTTTGTAATCTTCTAAAAATAGGTAACCACTTCTAGAACCATTTAGAACTACTAGAAGGTGTATTCTCTTGTTTTCTAAACCCTTGGTATAGGGTGTTCTGATGAGCCTATACCTAAAACAGATCAATCATTATTTTGGTAAACTTAGTAGCTGGTTATATGTGTTGCATTGGCTGGTCATGATTTTATACTTCTTTGTTTAGGTTCTTTGGATTCAAAGAAGGAAAAAGTCGTAGAATGCTCCAAAATGGACTACAACTTGAGTTTTGCCCCACCCACTAAAAATTCATCCAAATGCCCCAAAATTCACTGTTCATCATCCAAATGCCCCAAAATTCATCCAAATCCCACAGAAAAACCTGAATTTTGGGGCATTTGGATGATGAATAGTGAATTTTGGGGCATTTTGGATGAATTTTTCAGAGGTGGGTCAAAACTCAACAGTTGTAGTCCATTTTGGGGCATTCTACGACTTTTCCCTTAAAAGAAGTCCCACGAAGTAAACTAAGCTTCAGTTGTATGCTTGGAATGTGAATTGGTGGACCCATATTGATCTTGAGTATTTTGTCTCTTTTTGACCTTAATCTTTTGGCTCGGATTATTTATGGTGGTTAACTGATGGTATTACGCATTTTAGTTGATTCCTTTTTTTAATTAGTTTACATAATGTACCCTGCCTAAATTTGAGAAGATGGACGATTGAGAGTCTTATGAAGGCACAAGCACAACTTGATCCTATGTTATGTCATGCATTGCTTAGTTCAAACATAAATGAGCTTCTTTACCAGTTTACATAATTGAGATTCCCTATATTGTTTTATGAATTTTGAAATAAATCTCCATGAACAAAGTAGAAAACTGTTTTTTCCTGCAACATCAGGATATAGTTTACTGACGTTGGGATAGTGATGTTCTCTAGCAGGTTAAGACTTGAAAGGATAGTGAAGTATCATCCAAGATAATTAGAAATTGAGGTGATGCTTCACAAACTGTATGTTCCTTTACTTTTGTTTCTTAATTTGTCATATGAACTCATATAACTTGGACAAATGTTCTTAACTGGAACTCCTTGGAACTCTGAAGGTTAAGCCATCCTCATGGAGAAATGATTGTTTGTAGCCTATGTAGGAATTGAACAATCGTTATAATTCCTATAGATAATTATTTGACAGTCCACTATTATGTATCATCATTATACATAAAATTTGATGTCAGAGTATAGTATGTATCATCATTTCCATTAGCTTAGTTTGACAGTCCACTATTCCTGAAGGTCAGAGTATAGTATGTATCATCATTTCCATTAGCTTGACTCCCTTATACATCTGATAAAATTACGACAAAATAGATGGAGCCATGTCTAGAAGCTAAACAGCTATCCAGAGAGAATATAGTACATGTACAAAGGATGCAGTGTGGCTAACTAATTTTTACTTAGCTAGCTAGCAGTTTTTTTATTTGGAATAGTTGATATAGGTAAAGCCATGCGTGTGTGTTTTGTTTCTTTTTTCATGATACGAGCTCAACAATGATCTCCGTTACTCAATTTAGCTTGCATCATATACTTTCTGGAACTTACAGATATTCTGGATTGGATGTTACGCAGAATGGAGTGGCCCGGTAAAGTTTATGCTGTCAAGACCTGACTCTCATGGAGCATCTAAGTTGGTTGACCTTTCAGTAGAGGTGGTTGTGATGTAACTGTTTGTTGGAAGTTGTGTGTACGCTGCCTGCATTCTTGATTTTGGATAGTCCCAAATACTATGTGAAGAACATAATTCTGTAGTGTAGCTCCTTTTTATGAACAATAGTGGGAGGAACTGATTTACTTTTTTAGCAAACTTTTAGTTTCAACAGTTGTTTCAAGCACTACAACTGATTTACTTTTGAAATTTTCAATTTCAACGTTATGGTTGGTTAAACTTTTTGAAATTGCTTTGGTTTAGTTATTTGAATTTGAAAATGAAGGAAGGGTATTACAGTGAATTGATTTATTTGGATTACAGTGGAATCCAATTAATTCCCCCCAACCAAACATTTTTTTAATAGAAAAACAGGGATTAGCCCCGAGCAAACAGACCTAGTAGCTTGTCCAATCCTTGTGAGAAAATGAGTTTAACAAAGATCTTAACTCCATTTCCCCCCAAGATCGGAAAATGTTTGAATGAAGACAATACACAGCTAGGATACCAGCATGAAAGTTTGCTGATTTAGGAAGAAGGGAAATACACTTAACACTACTTAACCAAGACTTATGACTAACACTGTTGCTTCCATGCAACCAACTTTTGTTTTTTTTATTTAACTGTAACTCTTTCTTTGTAGCTTCAAGGACTTTCACGTTATCACTTTCGAACTCTATCGAAGGGTGATTCAGCTGTTGAGCCCAAAGGATTGTACTTGAAGCTGCTTTCTCCTCTAGCTCTTCTCTTGAAATTCCGTCAGTGACGAAACTTGTTGCTCCAATGCGGTTTCCTGAATGGTTACACACAATAAGACTCATACCACTATTAGTACAGTTATCATTCATAGTAAACCCAATATTAATCTTTAATCCTAACATGACAGGAGATTTAAAACTAGTGGTTCTAATGATATGTATATGGTTATTGTTCTCTAGGTTGTTGCTGTTGTGAATGTTTCTGTTGAACAAGGTAGTGATGTTAAAACCAATGTTACTGATGTCAGGTTTTGCTGCTCAGATACCCAACTGCAACGTGCCTTCCAAATCCCCCACATTACGGTCGCAATCATCTCAGGCCAATGATCATTTCCACCATTGCTTTCCTTATCTTTATCAAACAATTGGTTCCACCAATCCCTGAAGGAGAGATGCCTAATACTGACATGTTGATGATTAATATTTAGCCTCTCATAGATAGAAGCAGCAAAAGCATAGTATATGAAGGTATGAGAAAGGGATTCTCCCATAGCTCCACACAAAGGGCAGACAGGGCTGATATAGTCGAGAATTCTTGCTACTCTCTCATTCAGAGGTAGCGCATCATGCAAAACCTTCCACATGAAGATCTGTACCTTAGGAATTGTTTTCAAATTCCATAACCTATGCCATGTCAAAGCAGTATGCTCATCAGCCCTCCTACCTCTTCTTTGAAGTTTACGATACAAGGAATTGTTCGTAAACTTACCATTGGTCTCTAACTTCCATATGGGTTCATCCCTATCCTCCTTACTGAATTTAATTTTATGTACTCTAACAGCCGTCTCCTTATCAAAACACTGATGCAGTTTACTTGTGTCCCATCTCCACTCACCATTGTTTAGGCTCATCAGTTCATCCATCGTGTTGACAGGATCCATATTAGACTGAATCAGCTGATTCGGAAAACACCCTCCCTAAACCCATTCGTCTTCCCACACATTAATGTCAGTACCACAACCCACTTTCCACTTGATGTTTTCTTTAATGTTTCTCCTTTCCTTAAAGTAATGTTTACATATCCATGACATCGTCTGAGAGAGAATCAACTCCCTGTCTAGCACACCATTATTAGGGAAATATTTTTCCTTCAGAATAGTGGCCCATAAGGCTGTAGGTTCCTTGATAAGCCTCCAACAGATTTTAGAGAGAATGGAGGTATTGAAAATCCTCATATTCAAGAAGCTCAGACCTCCCAAAGACTTTGATATACAGATTGTAGACCAAGCTTTAAGAGTAACCCCTCTAGAATGATTCTTTTCCTTTCCCCAAAAGAAGTTTCTTTGTGCCCTGTCTATATTATCAGTAATAGCACATGGCACCCTGAAACAGTTCATTTGATAGATTGGCACAGTCGAAGAACTTGTTTTTATCATTACCACCTACCCAGCTGGTGACAAAATGTTGCTCATCCAACCTTGAAGTTTGTTTTCCACTCTATCCAGAACATGCTGAAAGGATTTAATCTTAGAGGTATGTGTGAAGAGAGGTGAACCGAGATATCTATCATTAAGAGAGATTCTTTTTACTCCTAGTATAGAAACTACATTGTCGATGTTTCTCTGGAGAGTATTAGGGCTGAAGAATATACCAGATTTTTCGAAATTTATTAGCTGACCCGAGGCAGCACTAAAGTCATTAAACACCTTAAGGATATTATGCGCCACTGGAGAGTAAGCAGAGTAGAAGACGAGCAGATCGTCTGCAAATAAGAGATCTGATAATGGAGGAGCATTTGACTAACTTTTATCCCATTAATAGCTTCAGAAGACTCAGCTTTAGAAAAAGCTCTAGAAAGCATCTCCATACACATTATGAATAGGTATGGAGACAATGGATCCCCTTGCCGCAACCCTCTTGTAGTTGTGAAACTTTCACAGGGAACTCCATTAAGAAAAACCGCTGCCGAGACTATAGATATACATTGTTGAACCAGGTTACACCAAACACCACTGAAACCCAAACTCTTCATAACATTCATAAGAAAAGGCCACTCCACCCGATCAAACGCTTTTGACATGTCAATCTTGATGCCCATGAGAAAGTCATTACCTCTTTGAGATCTCATAGTGTGTATGAGTTCATGAGCAATAATGATATTATCATTGATTTGTCGACCCATGATGAACGTTGTTTGGTATGGGGAGATGAACTTATGAAGAAGAGTTTTTAGCCTATTAGCCATCGTCTTAGATATGATTTTGTAGATGATGTTGGAGAGACTTATGGGTTGAAATCCCCCGCAGTTTGAGGAAACTCAACTTTTGGGATAAGAGAGATGAAGCTGATGATTGATTTCCTCAAGGATATTTCCATTTAGAAAGAAACTATGAACCATTATGTGTACATCCTTTCCTACAGTATCCCAATTGATTTGAAAAAAGCTGGAGTATACCCATCTGGCCCTGGCGACTTGTCTGGTTGCATGCTCATGACGACTGCTCTTATCTCTTCCTCAGAGGGAGGAGTAGTAAGCATCAAATTGTCCTCACAGGTAATCTGATGTTGAATATCGTTGAAAAAACTTTTATCCTGACTGACATACTTGCTTGTTGCTATAGACTTGAAATGAGAAGTAATGGTGCTAGAAATCTTGTCTCTTCCTACCACCTAATTCCCTGCACCATCTTTTATAGCTTCTATTCTATTTCTGCGATACCTATTTTCAGCTTTTCTGTGGAAGTACCCCGTGTTTCGATCCCCTAGCTGAAGCTCCTTATCCCCATTCTTATCCTTCCAAAACTTCTCTTCAATTTTGTACCAGTGATCAAGCTGTTATTCAAGAATTCTGAGAGTTTCACTTCTATCCCCCAAATTGGTACTGTTGCTGGCCACCTGAATTTGATTTCTTAAACTTGAAATGTTGATCCTGATGTCCCCACAAGAATACCTACTCCAACCAAACATGAGAATAAGGATTCAGAATCTAATTCCAGGAATTGAATTCCCCTGGAATTGGATTCCTGGACTATGAAAAACTTGAACCAAACGACCTGTAAATGAACTGTGGTGATTACTCCCGGATAGTGTTTTTTGAACAGTAACTAAAAATTTCACCGTTGTTCAAAATGGTAGATTTCACAAACTGAAAATTCAAAATTTGATCACTTCAACGTGTAAACTTATCATCTGGGCTTTCAATGAAATATGGGCCTGTCAATTAGACTATTTTTGACATAACACTAAGTCACTGACCTTCTTCTAGAAACGTGCTTTGAGCCCTCCCTAAATTCTGCCTCCCCTCCTTTAGTACCTCCAACTAGTTATGTTGGTACTCCCTTAGTTGTTCAACTTTTTTAAATACCAAACTACCCTTATTTCATTAGTCTTAATTATTAGATTAGAGCTAATAATAATGATTAGAGATAAGTATATGATTAGGTGTTTAGATAAATTATAGAGAGAAAAATCAGATTTTTAGGGTTGACTTTTGGGTTTAGAGAGAAGAAAAAGAGGGGAAAAAAGAAAAACCTTTGGTTTTTGGTGTGATATTTGTTTTCTTAGTGTGTTGTGTGAGATGTTTGGGGGGAAAAACATTGGTGAACCTCCACGTAAGAAACCTACGATTCCCGATGCGAGAGATCCGTTCATGGGAGATTCTTTGTCGCCATGAAACGTTTTCGCTCCACCGGAAACTCAAAATGACGATTTCGACGAATTTTATGTCCCGAATCCGGAAGATGAGCAATTGTATGATGAACCCAATGCTTCAAATACATGGTATACTTCAAAATCATGTTTAATCACCTTTCTATGGCCGAAATCGAGCTAAATGTGAAACTTTTATGTTTCACCAGAGCAACATTCGGCTCCTATAATGAGAGTCGAATGTCTGAGACGAAAAACAATTCGGCCCTCAATGGGAGCCGAATGTAGAGTTAAAATATATTTGGTAGGCCACATTCGACACTTACCATTTGGGGACGAATGTACATTCGGCCCCTATGAGTTGACTGCCGAATGTCAAGATATAACTTGAAACAAAAATTATAAATTACGGTAGCACATTCAGCCCACACGACGGTAGTGTGGTAGGGGCCGAATGTACATTCGTCAAGTATTTTTGATCGATCTAGTGGTCTGCTATCTTTGAGAAATTTGGTTGTTCCTGTCGGAAATATGATGTCTTTTGTGGTAGATGGGCAGCGTACTTACTTCAATAATTCACTCGAATGCTCTCTAGAATATAGAGACATCATAACATTTTTTGAAAATTGTAATTGGATATTGACAAAACCTATACCCTATTTTGGGGGCCGAATGTGTCTCTGAAACTGCATTTTTCAACCTAAATCTCTCGATTCAACAATCAATTCAACATAATACTTCACACACAAAAATAATCAAATAGGATGAAATGGGTTTGCAAAAATACCTTCGAATCGCGTCCATATCCTTTTTATCACGCTCAACTCGATTTCGACGTCGAACTTCGGCAAGGGTGGGTTCAATCGATGAAAGAAAAAAGAGAAAAAAAAAAGAAGAAGAAAGAGAGCCGAATGTAGATGGAGGAGAAACCAATTTGTGTTTGGTTTTGAGGATATGATTAGGTATATATATGCTAATTAGAGTAAAGGTAATCCGGTAATTTTAATTGCTAATTGAAGGATAACTTAGACAATTACTACAGTGGGTATTTTGGTAATCAGCATAGTGGGAGGGGAGGCAGAATTTTGGGAGGGCTCAAAGCACGTTTCTAGAAGGTCAATGAAAGCCCAAATATCAAAAATAGTCTAATTGGCAGGCCCAAATTTCATTGAAAGCCCAGATGATAAGTACAAGTTTAACTGTTTAAGTGATCAAATTTTGAATTTTCAGTTTGTAACAACACCAAGTCACTGACCTTCTAGTACATGAATTCCTCAAAAAGTAGGTCTTTTGAGTATTGTACATCTTTCCATGGCTGAATCAATTCATCAAACTTCCATAAGTTTTTATTGAAGTATACAATTTTCCCGGTTTCAATCTACACACTTGTTTTGGGTTGTAAGCAGAACAGATAACCAATTTAAGCTGTATCCCAGAGGAAAACGTTGAACAAAACAGTTTATAGGACCCTCTTTATGGGACCAGCAACAATGGGCAATAAAAGTTTCTCTCACCTGAAGAGTATATTAACTTCACTTGAACGGATTGATAAATGAGCAGTGCAGCTAGCAGTTCGAGCTAGTTATTAAGTGATTAGCCTAGAACCGCTATCACGGCATCCACAACTTCCTAGGTTGTGCTTTGTCCCCCAAGATCTTTGGTCCGGTATTTCCCCTCTAAGATGACACGTTTCACAGCAGTCTCCAATCGATCAGCAAAAGAAGGGAACTGAAGATGTCTCAGCATCATTGCAGATGACAACAATAGGGCTACTGGGTTTGCTTTCTGTTGCTCCACCAGTTTATCATTACCAACATTCCCTGCTGAAGCACCTTGTTCAAACACTGCATGATCATCACCTACATTTCCTGCATATATGCATAAAAGGATACACTTACTATGCCCACAGTATGTATGGGAGAGCTTTAAAGAAATCAGAGACAGCTGGGAGAGATTATAAAAAATTATCTGTATGCCAGCATTGTATCATAGTATGAAAAAGGTAACATTTTTGGAAATCGGAGGTAGTGAGTCAAAATTTAAGAAATAGAAAACTAATTCTGATGTATATGATGAGGTAAGTACCTCCTGGCATGACACCAGTGCCTCCAACAATGCCCGCTGCGGTGTTTGCCACAAGATTGCCGTACAGATTTGGTGTGACCTGCTCAAAATAAGATGCTTCTCTAATCAGATGAGACCATATATGAATCTGATCTAAGTATTTATGTATATATGTGCATCTAAACATAAGTGGAGTAAACTGGTTTTCCCCTTGAAGCAATTCCCTCTGAATTGTCTGAATGTTAACAAATGTCATAGTTTCTCCAAATATATGACATTAACACGAGCACAGCAGCAAATCAGAAAGGCTGCAATGCGAATTTATCTATCCAAAGGTCTGAAATGTTATCTCACCCAAGTTTCTTACAAACCACATTTATAGTATAAAGGTACAAGTCAAGAGCTCTTATTGACAACCTTAGGAACTGGGATATTCTTCTACCTATTCGAAACAGATCAAACCAACCAAGGAAGTGAATACATAAACTGAAACATAAGATGAATTGTGAAGCTACGTACCATTACATCAAACTGCTCTGGCTTTGAAACAAGTTGCATACAACAGTTATCCACAATGATCTCATTGTACTTGATACCAGGGTATTTTGTTGCAACCTCACGACATGATTCTAAAAACAACCCATCAGCAAGCTTCATGATGTTAGCCTTGTGGACAGCTGTCACTGTCTTTCTGTTGTTTAAATAAGCATACTCGAAGGCATACTGCGCTATGCGCTCCGAACAGAACTTTGTTATAACCTACAAGAAGTGGACAAAAACTTTTAAACTTCATTCAAACAATTCAAAGAAAAATGTGAATCCAAAGAGATGATAATATCACATCAACAACTCATAAGTAATTATTTTTCTCATCTCAGCCATTCCGCTGTCTTGAGGATGTATAATGGTTATTCTTTCCTCAACAACATGGGTCTAAAGCATAATCGGACAGTGGTTACCAAGACAATAATGAAACTGAACTCCTAATTGCAAGTCACAAATCTAATAACACTAATAACAAGAAGAAAAAAACAGACAGAAATTCAATAGCTGAAATCAGGTTGAGATATACCTTTAAGCTCTCAACAACACCAGGAACAACCTCATGTTCAAGACCAGCATACTCACCCTCAGTATTCTCCCTAATGACAACGATATCAACGTTTTCATGCCTGGTAGGTAATCCAGGAAGATTACAACAATTGACAAGAGAAGCAAACAAATCAAGTTGTTTCCTCATCTGTACATTCAAAGAACTAACACCACCACCACCAACAGGAGTAGCTAATCCACCTTTTAAACAAACTTTGTTCTTCTTAATTGAATTCATTACTTCAATTGGCATCTCTTTCATATCACCATGTACATCAAATTTTTCAAAATAAACTGGAGCATGCATCACTTCCATTACTTGCTCAACTGCACCAGTTACTAATGGACCAATTCCATCTCCTGATATTAATGTTACTGCTCTTGGTGTTCCATCTCCTGGTCTTGGCATATATGTTTACTGATCTCTTTGAACCTAATAACCCTGATACGGAGACATTCTTGATAGGGTCATCAATTCTTGATCTCTCCAGAAATTGCTTTAGAATCGACAGACCTCTTCTTGCCATTTGGTGAGAAATTTGGGTTTTTTTCTGAAGATCAGACAAAATTTAACGAATTATAACAACACCAAGGAAGATCAAGAGAGAGTTTTAGAGAACTTTTTTCTGCTTGGTTAGGTTGACTAGTTTTTGATCCTCCAATGAGTCAATGACAACTCACCACGAAAAAAAGTGCCCTTTTTTCGGTAACATAGGACGCGTGACGCGGCAACGATGCGCCCACGACGCGTGTCAAATACGCATGTGCCGCGTCCCACGTGATTTTTGGTTTGGACGATGTTGAGACACTGCCGGGACGCGATAAAATCAGAGATAGGACGCATGTTATGAAGATGAAATGAAAATCTGAACCAACATAAAAGGAATTCTAATTCTAATCTATACTTTGTAAATCAAATTAGTTTTAAAACTCTTTCTATCTCCGATTCAAGTTTTCACATGCAAATCAGAACCAAAATTTACAGACATTAACAACATCACAAAATTAACATTGAAACTAGTGAAATCTAAACAAATAGATCTATTATGTAAATCAAATTCCACTATGGAGAGTGAGAAGATAACTGTTTTGCCTTCTTTTTTCTTCTTAATCATCATTTATGGTCTGTACTAACAAACGATGTAACGAGAATATGTGGAAATTGACGATGTTTGTAGATAACGATGGTGGTAGAAATGTCTGTTTTAATTAACGTAAGAGGAGCAAGTGATAGAAGTTCTTGTGAGATATATTTGTTTCTGTTTAATCTATGGCGTAGAGTTGTTAAAGACAAAGTGATGAGAAATCACTGACGGAGAGAAAGGGAAAGGAAGTGAAAAAAATGGAGATAAGGCGGCCATAGGGTTACTCAGTAATGTTTTACAACATAAAATTACTATTATTACCCTTGGACATTTATTGGACGTGTGTTAGACATTTACTTGACCGTTATTTATAGTTGTGTGACTAGTGTCTGCTTTGGTGTTTGGAGTTTGGACGTGTCTTTTACCTAATTAAACTAGTACGCTGCACGTGTTATTTGAGTTCAATGCAACACATAAGCCTACCGATGAAAAATAGGGAGCCATAAGCAACCTAATTAGAAGATTTACGCTTTAACATCTGATGAGATGTGAGCACGACTATCTTCTTTATCCAGCAGCCTGTACAAATAAGAAAGATCATATATGTAATTTGAAACTATAGTTTCAGAGACTAAAACGTAGTAGCAGTGGTAAGCAAGCAAACATGTAAAACAATTATTAGCCACAACTGCATGGCCAAACAACCATGTGCTCTACCGGTTGAGCTAAGACGTCAAATGACACTCTGAAATTGAAGAGCATCATCCAAACTACTGTGTTCCAGACTGATACGATGGAGAAAATATACCACTTCTAAACCTGAGTCTAAGAAATATTTGAGTAATGGAATCTTTGTTGTTAAGATATGATCCTTTTCCTTTTTACTGATCTGCTTGCGACTCCCCTATGCATGAGGTGACTAAACTTTTTATTACATGTCCATTTCAAGAGAAACAAATTTTTATTTAGACAGTCTCTTCGCGATCATATTTGTACCAACCTACATTGTACCAACAAAGACTGGACATTTAGCTAACAATGTAAGTACTAATATCACTCCTAATGGATTTATGCAATGACCATCTAAAATTTGTAAGGAACATAACTGTGCCAAGTCGCAATTGAATGTATAGTAGATCATGTTGTTGGCCGTATAATGTTATGTTAATTTCAGAAAGACACAAACATCTTACAGTGATTCCAAATTACTACTATCACCTAAGTGGGTATATGCAGTGACTATCTAAAATGAACAAAATTGTACAACAGAGCAATTGAATGTACAGTAGATCCTTGTTGTTATTGGTCATCAAATGTTATGTGAACTGCAGAAAGACACAATCATCTTACTGAATGTCATCAACATTCAAAATCCTTGCGAGGTAGATAAAAGTTTCAAGACACGGCCATGTAAACTAAATGACAGTATTACCCATGAAATGCCAACTGATTTCGAGAATCACAACTAACGCGAAATCCTTGGTTAGAAACAGGTATAATGAGCTACAGTGAATATTTGAGATATTATTCAAATTAAAAGTTCAACTTACCACCTTGGTCCACCTTCTTCAAGAATTGGGCTTGTATATACAGCTTTTCCTGAAGCAATAAAACTAAAAGCCTTGTATCCTTGATTTTTCACAGGCATATTCCTGCAAAATGTACATAAAAATCCTTAATATCCAAGTCATGGAGGGATAAGAATGATATTGTGTGAATCCGAAATCTAAACTATATAGTCAAAGATATGAGGACATACCAATTTTTTGCAGCTGAAACCAGCTTGAAGTAAGCCCAAATTGTATAAATTGCCCGCTTTAGTAACGCAGTAAGGACAAAATGTGAGAAACGATCGAAATGAGTAAATCCAAAATGATGACATGAAAAGTAACTTTAAAAGCCTAATTTGAACAGATTAGGGCCTCACTTGTCGTTCGGCTTCTCTTCATGAGCATCATTTTTACAGGACCCTGATCATGTTTTCAATCTTTGCGTTCACATCCTCACCACGATTCAATGGGTTCAAGAGGTATTTTCAGCTGCACATATCGAAACCCCAAGCATCAGTGTGCGATATAAAGCGGAAATGATATGAATAACACTCTTACAAAAAAGATAGCTGATTTTCCATGGATATACAAACTATAATTCCTGAGAAACGACATAAATATGGAATTGCAATAATAGACTGTTGGTTGCAAAGGAATTCTAGGTTATGCAACCATCACCAAAAGATCAATGAGATCTAACACCTAGCACACACATGTTCCTCGCGGCGACAAATAACCAACGATTTTAGTAGAAAAAAGTTCCAAAACAGGTAGTTACTACAAAACCCAAAGAATCAGGTTCGACATTTATCCCACAAATGCGATGCACCGTATGAAACAACAACACAACATAAATTCAAATACAGCAGGGAATACAAACTTTAATTTACCCATGCAATGGAAGTCAGTTCATAGGTACCCTGAGTTGTTAAAGTCGTAAGGCGGATACGAGGCGGCTGAGTGAGGCCTGGGGCCTGAGAGGACTAATCGTAGATAAGTCAAGGATTAGGCGGATATATAAAAATACATATAAAAATATATATATATATTATTTATACAAGTGGTATTCATGTTAGAAAAAATAATTTTTATGGGCGTAGTGGTCATTTGCATATCCAAAACCCTAAAAAGTTTATCTTCCAGCATATTCTAAAGGAATATTCCAACATCTCTCCTACTATTTAAAGTAATTGGTCAAACTCTTCCATATTAAATTAAAAGATAACTTCTTATTTTAACGTTTTCTCTTTCTGCAGATTTTTTCTCTCATCTGTTCCTTCTTTTTCTCCCATTGAGGCATTTTTGAAAAAAAAACTTTTTTTTTTAGATCTGGGATAAGGCGGCGCCCGGATTTATGCAAAGTCGGCCGGAATTCGGCCGGAGGCGCCGCCTTATCGGAGATCCGCCCATTGGCGCCCAGGCGCCGCCATTAACAACTCAGTAGGTACCACCACCGTACCACCTGGATGATCACTCGAGCATCTGCATCACCTCTTCTCAACTGATAATGTTTTCCCATTTCCATTTTCGGGTTATAACTCCTAGTAACCATAATCAGAGCCATCAATTAGTACAACTGTATAGCACCAATATGCAGTTTCAGAAAAGATTTCCTGGTTAAGCTGAGATTTTAGAAATTACCATGGTGGAGAATATTGAGCAAGATCACTAACTTCTTCAGAAATAGAAATACAGTAATTACGTATTAGTAGCTGGACAAAGGCTAGTGCGTGTGGATTGTTATGTACACAGATGGAAGATTGCCCAAAATACAATAATCAATGTCACTGGTCCTCTGTATAATTTCTCTGCAATAATAGATTAGAAACGAAATATGGTACTTGATGAGTGAGATTGAATATCATAAAAAAAGAGTGTAGAGAAACTTCAATTTACCTATGACCCAATTGTTTGTCTGGTTCATTAGTCTGTTGATTAGAAAAGATGATGTAAGAAACTCCAATTGAAAATCAAATAAAAGAAGTATGTCAAATTTACCTGGTTCGCTCCTCCATTAGAGATGAAACAGGGTTTTCACTCTTGAGTCTTGACTGCACACAAATTAATACATACGGCAACAACGAATTATCAACAAAGAAAAAAAAATCAAAAGAAACCCAAGAATCGAAAATCGAAAATTTTCTCTCTGTAAGCTTGAATACAAAAAAATAAACATTTTTACTTTTATAACAAAGATGAAAAAGGAGGAAGAAAAGAACCTGCTTGAAATAACTGCCATAAAACCCTAAATCAAATCAGATAGAATCTTCAGTAAAACCCAATCTTGGAATTCCCTTCTTGCTACCTTCAGAAGAAAAGCAACAACAAGTTATTTTGATAATACAATACAATCAGAATCAACATCTTTACTATGTAATCGAAATCAAAATAGTTAAATGTTAATACTTCTGGAGATCAAAGAGACAAAACAAAAACAATAGAAACATACAGATTTGAGATTTGAGTCAAAACAGGAGAAAAAGGATAAGAGAGTTGTTACTTGTTAGTGATAAGTCCAAGAATTGAGAGAGAGTGGATTTCAAATTTGAAATGGTATTCTCTCGAAACATCTTGCTTTGGTTTGCGAAAATGTTGTGTTGACAAAGTTGACCAACAATTATTTTTCCTCTTCACTTTTGTGCGGGGATAGTTCGGTAAATTGATGCTATTTCACGGTGAAATTTTCACCTCTTTGCTTTATAATAGTAGAGATAGAGATTTGGCCCCATGAGAGAGTGGTTGGCCCCATGAAATTTTATACCTATCTAGGGATAGTTGCTATGGGGTGTCAAAAAAAAGTGGAATATACTAGATTACCCTTTGCATTACACTTAATTAGAAATCTGATTTTCCTAATCATAATCATGATTTTTTTAACCACATTTCTATTTCATTTCAATCATATATATGTGTTCTTCTCTTCTTCTACTACTACTTGGTTTTCATAACACCTTTTCTTTTTTTGAGTTCAACAAACCCTAATTTCATCATATCCTCAAAATCAACAAAGCAAGCTTACACTATGTCGACAACAATCAAGTACGTATAACTAACAGATGGTTACAATGTAATTGATTTCTACACGTAAATGGCAGAATCGAAACCCTTCATTTCCACCCAGAATCGGTGTATGTAGTTGCAAATATATAACGATTGTTGTTGGTCTCGAGCAACAATCGTTTTTCTGTGTTACAATTAACTAACGATTATTATTTCACAGCAACAATCGTTGAACATTAAGTACTTTATATACCGATTGTTGTAACTCTGAATTGTTTGAACCTTTACTGGCATTTCAAAATCGTTTTATGATATGCATATTAAACATCGATTATGGATGACAGGTCCATATATGTTAAACTTAAGTAATCGTTAGATAATTGGTTGTAGGTTTACCAATTCTGGTTCTCTCAGAAAGTTTTGAACTTATTTCTATTTATCGGTTCATATTAATAAATACATGCACCGATTTTGGTAAATCGTTTTATGTATGAATGTATATAGGTCGATTAATCTCTTAATACCTTTAGATTTTTAAGTCGTTTCCATCGTGTTTATGTAACAGGGAACCAGAATCAAGTGGTCAACCAACACCAATTCGCGATGCTGAATCGAACCTTGCTCTTGTGATTTATCAACCTCCCACACTACCAATGCGCCCTGATCATGCACTTGTGATTGAGACACGACGTCAAAGGAACGAACTCATTGACCGCCCTCCCCCACCACCAATTCGTGAAGATGAATCGAACCTTGCACTTGTGCTTTACCATGAACCTCCAGCACCAATTCGTGAGGATGATCCACGCTTGATTGAAACACGACGTCAAAGGGATGAACACATTGATCCTCTTCTTCCACGACCACGACATTTGCGTGGGGAAAATTCTCCTGGCCTGCGTAGGGATTATCGGGATTTTCTTCCTCCCCAAGTCGAAAGATTTGTCGATCATGATGAATGGCAAGCGCAAGCACCTCGTAATCTTAAAAGAAAGAGGGTTGGTGAGGTTGTGGATATTTTTCTTTGTGGTTGTACACTTTGTGCTGAAGTTGCACGTCTCCGTCCACTTGTTGAGGCCAATGGCGGACCGAGCTGGGAACTAATCCGCAGTCGAACAGGGTTTGGAACTGGTTTCACTGGTTGAGTTTTATTATGTGTTTTGGTATTGTGTGTTCTAGTTTATTTTATGTTATCGACATCTATGATGGTGAACTTCTGGTTATGAATGTATGGTTGACTTAAATCGTTGAATTTCTGGTTATGAATGTATGGTTGTTATGTTTGTTCATGTATTGATGCTTCCTATTTTGTTCCATAACCATGTGATAGTAGTTAGTGTATTTCAGGATAATAATCGGTTAATACAATATCCAGTGTTGGCCGATTATATACAATCGTTGTATATGTAAGTTTGTGTACAATGAATATAGGTAATCAAATGTTTCAAACTCCTGTGCTCCACAATCGGCGTTTGCAGCCAAGCTTGGTTTGCAACACAACGGTCCAATCTCTCCATAATAAGGTTATCTCCAGTTTGATTGTTACTCCAAGTGTAGGGATCTCCCTGGAACCCTAAATCGATGAAGCCATTAGCATTGATCAGATTATTGAAATGAAATGTTTGAGCATTTGACACAGGTCTACCTCATTTCTTTTCATTTTGAGCTGTTACTTCATTTAAATCTCTTGCCAGCACCCAAGGCACATCTATAGGTGGAATAAGGTTGTTGAAATCCTGCCAAAGATCCCATCTTGCCAAAGGTTGTGGAGGTCCATAGACTCCGGTGAAGAACCATGGGAGTTGCGGTGGTGGAGGAGTTACATACACATGTATTAAACTCTGATTAGCAACTAAGATTTGCACATCAACAAGAGAAGACAACATCAAACACAGTCCTCCTTTATGCCCATTACAAGGTAAAGAAAAGCTATCATGATAACCTAATGAGACCTGTAAAAATTTCATATGTGCAGCAGCATACATGGTTTCAGAGAGAAACATCAAAGTAGGGTGATACAAGCGCTTGAACTCACATAGTTTTGATATTGTCAAGGGTTTGTGGGCACCTTCATCTCAGAGACTAAGATTCATGATCAAAGAATTCTTAATCTCACAGACCCATTCCAATTTCCTAATAGGATCTATGTTCCTTCTAATGGTCCAGCTGGTGGACTAATCCTTCTTTGGAAAGATGGTTTTGAGTTAGAAATTGTCCATACTAGCTCTAATATGATACATGCACTAGTTAAGAATGATCCAGCAAGAGGTGAATGGTTCCTTAGTTGTATTTATGGCACTTCCTATAGAAATGAGCAACATGCTCAATGGGAATACATTAAAAATCTTAGTTCCAGTGTTAACATTCCATGGGTGGTTATCGGAGATCTAAGCATTACTCTAAGTCCAGAAGAGAGAGTAAATCAGTCTTCTCGGTCTAATACTCCCACTAGTATAACTCAATTAATCATGGAATCTGATCTTGCATATTTGGGCTTTAATGGAAATCCATACACCTGGTCTAGTAATAGTCATGGGACTGGTAGGGTAAAGTCTAGGTTAGATGGAGCTTTAATAAACAACCTTTGGTCTATTGCATTTCCTGAATCAACATTGCATCACCTCTACCAGAATGGGTCTGATCATGTGCCTATAATGCTAACTCTATATAGTGACCATACTAATAAAGGTAAGAACTGGAAATTCTTTGAATTCTGGTTATCAAATTCTTCTTGTAGTGATGAAATCAGGAAGGCCTGGACCTCTAATGCTTGTGGTTCTGCAGCTTTTGTCTTTGGTGATAAGTTAGCTAACACTAGAAGGATGTTGGATGTATGGAGTAGAACAATATTTGGTCACATACAAAGTACAGTTGCTTCTCTTCAAAAGGATCTACATCTGTTACAAGTCCAAGATGTGAACACTACAAAACTCAGGGCCTATAGCGACGGTTGGAAAACCGCCACAAAAACTCAAAAACCGCCGTTAA
>JAJJMA010343693.1:0-14519 GCA_023529015.1 Papaver nudicaule
GAGGCAGAAATTGACAAAATGAAGGCGTCTGGTATAATAAGGCCAGTGCAATATCCACAATGGATAGCCAACATGGTAGTGGTACCAAAGAAGAACAAGGGAGTAAGGATCTGCATCGACTTCAGCGACCTTAACAGAGCTTGTCCCAAGAATAGTTTCCCATTGCCAAGTATTGACCAAACTGTGGACGCTACATCAGGCCACGAGTTGCTGTCGTTTATGGATGGTTACTCAGGATATAACCAAATACCTCTGGCGGAGGAAGATCAGAAGCATACAGCTTTCTTTTCCACTAAGGGGTTATTTTGTTACACTCGAATGCCATTCGGGTTGAAGAATGCTGGCGCTACTTATCAAGAAATGGCACAGAAAATGTTTGAGAAATGGATAGGGAAGACGATGGAAGTATATGTCGACGACATGCTTGTCAAGAGCAAAAAGAAGCAAACTCATGTGGAAGACCTCAGAGAAATATTCAACCATATGCGTGTTACTAAGTTAAAAATCAATCCAGCAAAATGTGTTTTTGGTGTAACTTCAGGAAAGTTCTTGGGATATGTCGTCACCAAGAAGGGAGTGGAAGCTGATCAAGACAAGGTTAAAGCAATTATAGAGATTCCCTCGCCGGTCACAGTAAAAGATGTTATGCGACTCAACGGGACTTTGGCGTCTCTTAACAGATTCATCTCGAGGTTCTCTGACAAGTGTAAACTATTTTTCCAGACACTAAAGAAAAGAGAAAAGTTCAACTGGACTGAAGCACATGAAGCTGCATTTCAGGGCATTAAAAAGTATCTCGCCACTCTCCCAGCAATTCAGCCACCTGAGCACGGCGAAGAACTCAGAGTATATCTCGCCGCGACACCTTTTGCCATAAGTGCAGTGCTTGTAAGAACCAAAGGTGGAGAAACACCTATATATTATATCAGTAGAACGTTGCAAGGAGCAGAGAAGAATTATACCAAAATAGAGCAGCTGATTCTGGCTCTGGTTTTCGCATCTCAACGATTACGTCCATATTTTCATGCCCATCCTATTGTGGTCCTCACCAAAACTCCAATAGAATCTATCTTGCACAGCTCTCAGCGAGTGGGACGCATTGCTAAGTGGAATCAGCAAATTGAGCAGTTCGGCGTCCAGTATGAAATACATACAGCTCAGCGGTCCCAAGTCATTGCAGACTTCCTCGCCGACTTCCCAATTGATGAAGAAGAAGAGATAGAAGAAATCCCGTCCTCCTTGGATGAGCGAGAACATGAAGTACCAGATTTACTGAAGTGCAGTCCTGATGGATGGGAGGTTTATGTAGATGGTTCATCAAATAAAGAAGGAAATGGAATTGGAATTGTCCTTATCTCGCCAAAAGGAGCAAGGATAGTACACTCGCTAAGGCTAGAATTCCCGGCGACTAATAATGAGGCAGAATATGAAGCAGTAATTCATGCCATGCGAATACTCATTGAAATGAAAATTAGTAATGTCAGATTGACAAGTGATTCTCAGCTGGTGATTCGACAAATATCTGGACGATACTAGACAGCAGACCCGTCTATGCAGAAGTACCTAAAACTTGCTAGGGAGTATGCCCAGAGGATCACAGGTATCAAGTTTCGCCACATCTGCAGAAAAGATAATAGGCACGCCGATGCACTGGCGTTCATCTCCTCAATGATGACAAATCCAGATGTTCCTTCAATAGCTATTGAAAGAGTGACGCAGTCATCGGTAGCAGCACGAGAGCAAAGAGAGGTGCTAACAACAAATACTGAAGAATCAGCAGAGACAGACTGGAGAACGCCGATACGGTATTACTTGGATCGCTTAACCTTACCAGGAAAGCAAATCTTAGCTCATCAAGTCATCAGTCGTTCGGCAAACTATGAACTCCGAGATGGAATCCTATACCGCCGGTCATTCTCAGGACCATTGCTGCGCTGTGTAACAAGAGAGGAAGGCAATAAGTTACTGAAAGAAATCCACGAAGGAGACTGTGGGAATCATAGTGGTCAAAGAGCTCTAGCTTTAAAGGTCAGAATGCAAGGATATTATTGGCCCTGGATGAACAAAGATGCAAAGGAATATGCTCAGCGATGCAAACAATGCCAGTTGTATGGAAAAAGGATTAAAGCACCGGCGACATCTCTAAATTCAGTGCTTAGCCCTTGGCCTTTCGCCAAGTGGGGCATTGACATTATTGGGCCACTAACCACAGGCTCCGGACAACGGAAATACATTATTGTGGCGACAGATTATTTCACCAAGTGGTGTGAAGCTAAAGCTATCAGGAAGAAAACAGGACAGGAAGTATTCACATTTATCTGGGAGAACATATTTTGTAGATTTGGTGTACCGGCGGAGATATGTACCGATAATGGAAAGGAGTTGGTCGGCGACAACATAAGAAAGTTACTCGCTCATTACAGCGTCAAGCTGGGAAAATCAACTCCCCTATACCCTCAGAGTAACGGCCAGGCAGAAGCCACCAATAAGACTATTGGAATGGGACTGAAGAAAAGACTGGAGAAGCATAAAAAGGCATGGTGTGAGCATTTGCACAATGTCTTGTGGTCATATAGAACTACGGTTCGAGAAGCAACTGGAGCATCTCCTTTCTTACTCACTTTCGGCGCTGAGGCAGTACTCCCATCTGAAGTAATCCTGCCCACTACAAAGCATGAGGCATGGGAAAAGAATCTGAATACAGATCTGATCCTAGCCAAGCTGGATGACTTAGAAGAACAGCGGTTGATCGCCCTTACACACATGGAGAATTATCACCGGCGGTTATCAAGAGAATACAACAAGCGGGTGATTCCAAGAGAATATCAGCCCGGCGAGTTGGTACTTCGAGAAATTCCCCCCTCTCAGCGAGAAGGATGCAGGAAATTGGAGCCTGTGTGGGATGGCCCTTACGTAGTCAAAAGAGTGGCTGGGCCAGGAGCGTATATATTGATTGATGAGCATGGCGTGCAACTTGAACATCCTTGGAACGCCAGGTTCCTGAAGAAGTACTATCCTTGAGGGATACAATGTAAAATCCGAAGTCTTGGGCGGGCATAATACCCAAGAAGTCTTATTAGCTCATGTAAAACAACAGCGAATAAGATCCGGGGACGTAGGTTTGCTATCATGCGCCGAACCCCGTTAACAAATTATTGTGTCACTTACATTTTTTCATCCATCGGGTAGTCTAACTACGGTGATGACTAAAATTTTGAAGCTCCAAGAGCACAACGACTGAGGCAAAAGCACTCAGTCCTAGGCTATAAAGCCGTATACAGAGGCACATAAGCCCAATAATCACAAGGCAACAAATGCCATACAAAAACCCTGATCAGGTACTAAGGCCAAGTGCCATCTTTAAAGGCACAATGCCCAGATCAATAAATCAACTAAGAGCCAAGATCTCTTATGCAGAAGCTTATTTCCATTGAGTGAATGCACCTAATCGTAATAGTTAGTCCAACCCAGGCTTAGTATAAGACCAGCCGTGTTACTTGTTGATCTGTAAGTGTTTGTAAGGAAATAAGGATCCCTTTGCTGTAGCATCACATCGGCGGTTCCGCTGGTGTGTTAATCCGTCTACGCCGTAGCATCACCTCTGGCGAAAGCTGTCGTGTATTAAAGTCTATGAGGGCAACCCATTCTACTTATATTAGATCGCCGACGGGCACAAGTAATTGTTACGGCTGGGGTCTAACCCTGTTGCTCTGGGAAATTGTTAAGTCAATTGTTAAGAAATTGTTGGCTGTACGGGGCCAGGGCTTCACTTAATGGCAAGTTAAGACTTTGGAGACTAAGTAAAGAAGAGCAAATGTGGAGAAGGACAATTGCATAAGGAAAGCAGATGTCAACAGACATAAAGATAACATTCATCAAAACAACATTCATCAAAGATGACATTCAAAAGGGGAATAGTTCAGTATAAGGAAACAAAAAATAGTAAGAGAAACACAAAGACTAAGGAGGTAACAATTTATCCTCTCCAACATCCAAAAGAGTCAAAGTAAGGCTAGCACCTAGGATCAGCAAAAGGACTCTTTGGGGTAGAAGGCTTATTTCCTTCAAGATCACTGAGGTCATCCTCGCCCCCATCTTCAGCTCTAGCACTTTCAGGTTGATTGGCATCGGCGGTAGCAATTTCTGCGTTTGGCTCGTTGACAGATTGGCTAATCTCGGCGGTACTTGTTTCTGCACTTTGCTCGACGGTTGGTTGGCTAGCATTAACAGTCACCATTCCTGTATTCTTCTCGCCGAGTTGTTCACCTTCTACAGTTCCAGTACCGATCTCAAGAGACTGATTTGGTCCTTTAGGATTTTCATCCTCAATTTCTTCTTCTGAGCTTTCTTCCTCAGATTCATCTTCTTGGTAATTCTCTTCTTCTTCCTCTTCTTCATTCTCCTCTTCCCACAGCACTTCCTTTCCTTTGGAGCTTGCTTTCTCTTGCATGGCGAGCTGTTCAGGAGTGGGTCGTTGATAAGCCAGGGGAATTTCCACTCCCTGCTGAGGCAAGAACTTGTAAGCAAAATCTTGAGCGCCGATAAAGGCAGCGCTAACAACATCATCCCTATGACGCTTCTCCCAATACTGAACATCGTCTTTGGCCTCGGCGACCTCAATCTGAAGACCATCTCGGGCACTCTCAAGTTCTTGAATCTTGCCAGCACAAGAGGCATGGTCAAGAAGCTGCTCATTCAGGTCCGCTAGCTTGCCAGCACAAGAATCATGTTCTCTAAGCTTCTCGGACAACTCTTTTATCTTGTCGGGACAAGATTTGTGCTCCTTGAGCTCGTCAGAAAGCTCCTGGACCTTCATCTCAAGTTCATGACAGCCTTTGGCGATCTCCTGGTGATGATCTGCCTCATTCTTTAACCTCTGGATTGTAGCTGAGGCAAAAGGAGAAAGAGATTTGGTAAAGAGGATTGAAAACGAACACAAACATGATAAGTCATGGGTAAACCCTATAAAAGATACCTTCTAGGTTGTGGACATGTCCACGCATACCCTCTTGTGCTTCCCTAAACTGAGTCATATGAAACTCAAAATTTTCATTAGCACACGGACCTAGCATTCGTTCTATTTGGCGTTGTTGGGTAGAACACTGCTTGTACAAATCAATTGTCAAAGCTTCACGCCTCTCCGCCATATCTTTCCAGCGTTGAATTTGAAACTCGGTGGTCTCTTTCTCAGTGCTTAAGCTAATAATTTGAGAAGCCAACTTATCAGCTCTGGACTTCTCCTCTTTCCAGATGAAGGAAGCTCATTTGTGATTTGTCTCGGCCTCTGTCTTGGCAGCAAGGGTTAGTTCCTCTCGGCGAAGTGCATCATCACGTTGGCTAGTCATTTGGCATAATTCCGATCGAGCAGCTTGATAAGTATCACAGAGGTTTCTTATAATATCAACATCCTGATCCAACTCTCGGCGACACCATTTAAGGTCCTTGAGGAAAGTGAATAATTGACTACACTGCTTAAAGTTGCTATTACTAAGTCTCTCGATTTCGGATTCAGCTCGCCTAAGCCTATCATCATCGGAGGAATGGCAACCTTGGAGGGCAGGAAATCTAAGGGTCGGCGAAAGAAGCAAAACGGAAGAAAAATAACATAACAGAAAGAGATATGGAGAAAACTTACTTTGCTGAGTTGTAACTGTCAGTCTTCGCTCTCGGGCCTCATTCTTTAACCTCTCAACTTCTTTGCCACGCACCAATGCATCATGTGTCAGCTGGCTGATCTCATTTTTGAGATTAATGATCTCACGGCTCAGACCTTCATTGGCAGAGGCCACACTCAAGCAATGATGAAAGTGCTGAAGTTACAAAGGGTGAGCATAAGTCCCCAAATGACAATAGAGTTGGAAAAGACGAAATGTCACAAAAAGATACTCACCATGTTGAACAGATTGAAGTGTTCTTGATAAGGGATGATATATGCAGCCTTGTGGAAATTTGGGTGATGAACAAACCCAGGACGACTATATTGAGCCAATGTCTCAAAGTACTCTTGGTCTGTACAGTCATCCGCCACACTAAGCTTGTCGAAAGCTTCGGCGAGCATATTAGAGGCAGTCAGCTGCAAGCTTCCAGGTCCCTTAGTGGATTGGGGAGTAAGAGGATGCCGAGGCAACCTATCGAGAACTACTAAGCCAGCGAGATGTGGCTCAAGTGCAGAAACATCAGAAACATGAGGAACATAAGACATCTTGGGATTCTTGGAAGAAGAAGATGGTTTGGAAGTATCTTGACCATCAGATATGTTAAGCATATCCAAATCCACCTCAAGATGATCATCTCCCCTGGGATGTATCTCAGGGTCTTGATTCATGTCTTCAATATCTCCAGTAATGGGAGGATTGGTAGAACCATCTTTAGCAGACTGATCAATGAGCATATCAGAACTCTCCTTTAAAGGTTGATCAACGAGTATGACAGAATTATCCTTGATGGATTTATCGGCGACTGTTTCAAGATTTCCCTCGCCAGAGGCAGTCCCCTTAACTGATGAAGAAAAAGTTGGTGGAGCAGGTAGATTCGCTGAAGCAAGTCGGCGAAGTTCTTCAGCTATCTCGGCGGGAGATGGTCGGGGTTTCTTTGGGCGCTGCAAAATTGAATATTACCAAAGACACACCTATCAGATCTCGAAACAAGCAGAGGCAAATATAGATATATATTTTAAAAATATATTTGTATATATTTTTAAAATAAGTCAAGTTAAAATGCTTGTTTCTAGACTTTCAGTTGAATCTTTGCTAGCTCTACTAAGTATAGATATATATTTACCTGAGAAGGGTCGGCGGTATCTTCTCGTCCTCTTTTTGTTCCAGCAATTGCATCAGCCGGGAGCTTGACATAGTCTCTATCTTTCACTCTAAGAAACTTGCCATTCTCATCCTTCTCGTACTTGTCAGCATCAGGCCAGACTACATTCCAAAAGGTATGCTCGGCGAGGTGGGCATGCTCAGGCAAAAAAGCTTCTCGGATTTTGGTTTTGTCATCATCCTCCCAACCTAGTAACCAGGGCCCGTCGATGAGACAAGGAAGATTGGAGAAATCGCCCTCAGAGCTGTGACGAACAGTTGGTTTTTCTTCTGTGCTTGTAAACTCGACATCGGCGAGTAGCAGATCTGCAGTAGGATAATTCCTTTTGGGAGTAAATCGAACAGCCCAAGGATCGGTTTTCCTAGTACAAGAAGCCACAGAATATTGCTCAAGGAACTTCTTCACGGTAAATTCCTCAGGTTCATGAGCATCCAGCTTGGCGAGCAAAGGATAGTTAGTCTGTCCATCTCGGCGTTTGCTCCACTCAGTCATTACTCGGATAGCATTCCCTGTTAGCTGAAAAGGACTTCTATTAATCGCCGCGAGAAGGTCGACGATGAAAGTATTATTCGGATTGTAAAGAGGAAATGTTAACCCAGATTTTAGCTGACCAAAGGCAACAGCGGCCCAAGTATTACTCGTCTCTGGTCGAAGGAGATCGTCAACAGATAGCAGATCAGACGCCCTTTTGGTACCAGGTAGATAATGGATTTTGGGATTGAGAAATTTTACTTTGAAATGGGCACAATAACCAGGCCAATCAGTCTGCCAATTTGGCACCTTTTGGTCAGTGGCTTTGGCTTTGCTAGCTTTACTTTTAGATCTGGAAGATTTTGCGGTGGAAGCCATTAAAATAGCTTGAAGATTGCCGGGAAAGATGAAGATTGGTGGTTACCGGTAAAAAATTAGTCGGAGAAGATGAAGATTGGTGGTTATCGGTAATCGGAAAAAGATAAAAAACAAATCTGCAGCAGAAATCAGTGTGAAGGATGGTGAAAAGGAAGTTGGTACAAAGAAAAAGGAAAGAAGATGAGAGTTGGAGGATTAAAGGAGGAAGATGAAGAACTCGGATGAAAAAGAAAATGCAGCAGCAGAAGGTTTTAGGGTTTAGGAAAAGAAAACTCGTAAAGGAAGAAGAAGATGCAGAAACAAGTATTTATAGGGGTAAAGGGAAAACCAACCGGCAATAACGGTTGTGAGCTGTGATGGAATAATGGAGATAATGGGCGTAAACGGTTACCAGTCATAAAGTGGAAGCGACGCATGGAAGACACGTGGAGTAACTGATGCATGGCAGTAAACGTGTGGCGTGAAAAAAGCTTAGTGGAGAACGTGGGGCGGTATTTTCGGCGAATAAGAAAAGTTTCATCCCCGGCGACTGAAGTCTTAGGAGATGAAAGAGGCAAAATGTAAGGGTAGAAAATACCTATCCAATATAAAGCATCCTAGAGGAGATGCTGCATAAAAAGAGTACAGCTGAGATATCCTGGATCAGCGAGTAACAAGATGGGCGATATATGACTTTGGGTTGAATGGTATGGCTCGGCGAATGCATGGAAGGAACCAAGGTTACGTCGAGTAAGGGATCAACGAGTAGAGACATGTCGCCAATTGTTAGGTGAGAGTTAGGTGATATTTAGGTGAGCATTTAAGAGAAGTCAGAACGGATATATTGTCAGGTTGACTGGTTGACTCAGTGGAGGATGCGTCATCAACCTTATCTCCAAGAAGATTCTCTCGTCAATGCTTGTAAAGTAAGGAGCGAGCTCGCCGATGTATGTGTGGCGGCGAGTCGTGACAAATAGTGTCAGTCCAACTTTGTTTGTATTAGCTGTCTACCACCATGTAAAAAGGTCTATAAATAGTGAACTAACCTACTGAGAAAGGGGTTGGACACATTTTGGGATTGGTCTGGAGAGAGGAAAAGTATCACACTTGCTCTCTACAGCCCAAGACTAAAGTTAGGGTTCTTATTTGAGAGACTAAGCTTAGAAGATTAGCAAGGTAAATAGAGAATTGTAATTATGCTTATACTAGTGATAATCCTTGGATGTAGTCCTTACTCATGAGGGTGAACCAAGTAAAAACATCTTGTCAAGTATCTCTAACTCTTATCTCTTTTATATTCCTTATGTTTATTGTATTGATATATGTTTTGGAATGATTGTGTGTATGTTGGTGTATCTTATTTGGATGTACTGTGTAAGATCTAACCATGGGGGTTTTACACAGTTACATTTTGGCGCTAGAAAAGGTTTTGGATTTGTGTTTCCTTGATCTGTTGATATGATTTGTTGATGTTCTTTTCTTTCCATATATGGTATGATTCACATGTGTTAGAACTCGCCGGTGATGCTTTAGTCACTTTTACATGCTATTTAAGAGTGTTACGCTCACTTTGTAGGATTCTGCTGTTGATCAGATGCTGTATATCATATGGTTCATGTTTTGAGATGTTATCATATGTTCTTTGTTTCCACATATAGTGTGATTTGTAAATCATAGAGATCGCCGCTAACATTTCAGCCGCTTTAACATGCTATTCAGAGAAATTATGTTCACTGTAAAGGATTTCTTCATCTTGTGTTGTTATATATGGCATATCATGTGAGCTGGTGTAGTGATTCTCTTGTAGAATATTACTAAGATTAGGAAAGCTTGGATATTTTTAGTATGCTACGGCGACAGATTTTGACTTTCTGAGACTTTTTACTATTTTTGGAACTTATGCTCTGATTCAGTGCTGTTTAGGGATGTTATCACATATTTCACTTTTATCACACTAGTAGAAGAAAAACTGATTATGTGGATAGAAAAATGCTATTTTGATATGTATTTCTAAGGAAAATAGTAATATAGATATATATTTCCGGCAGGAGTAGTACCTTCTTCCGGTGAGCTAGTATGAATTTTAGTGTCACAAAGGAAATTGCGTCTTAAACTTTTCAAAAATGTTTTACCAAAATGATTGCCGTACTGCTGGTTTGATCCAAAAATTACAATCACATAGGATGTTTTTGCAACTCTTGTCATGATTAGGTCATTATCTGCACATCACGTGATTTAAAGCTGCTCTTTTTGTCTTTCATTCATCAACATTCTGAAAAGTAGCCCAACTAACTTATTTGGCATTTACCCACAGTACTAACAGAGCAATACTGTCAGGAAGTGTGTTTGTCTTCTTTTACAGAATCTCGGCGAATGGGTCCTAGAGGAAGAAGCGATAAAGCCCCGGCGGGTAGGCCTCCTCGGCATCCTATCCCTCCTACACCAGCGACATTCCCCAGTGGTCACAACACTAGAAGCAGGGCAATGGAATCAGTTGGTCCAGTGGATCCTAATTTGGCAAGCTCATCTCGCCGATCACCTGTCCAACGAGTAACTCGCCAAGAAGAAGTTTACATGGAGGATATTACTCGTTTCGAGAATGCAGAAAGATCACCTGAGCCTAATCCATTGCTAAGGAGAATCAGTAGTGAGATAGAAGCAAATGCTTGCGGCGAGCAGATTGGCGGTAGAAGATTTATCATGGGCGAAACATCGAATGCAGGGGAAGCAACTCAAAACGCAATTGCAGTGGGCACAATGACAGCTAACGTTCAGCAACAATTGGTACAAGATGTCGGCGAAACACTGCATGCAGCAGAAGAAGCTCCAGCGGTGGTGGCAGAAACTCCACAGGCGGCAAGTAGAAATGGTGCAACAATAGCTCCTGGCGCTACTGTAACTCACCCAGTGGTGATAGCAGATAACACTGGATCCACAAATACCACAGAAGCATTGCTAAGGCAAATTCTTGAGGCCAATAACAGGCAGGCGGATCAAGTGCAGAGGCAAATGCAATTGCAGATGGAGACGGTACTTCAGAGTCATAGAGAATTGATGGCGGCACAAAATAAAGGTCATGCATCCCACTCGCACTCAACTCGCCATGCCTCCCATGCACATTCATCTCGCCATGGGTCACATGCGCATTCATCTCGCCATGAGTCTCAGATTCATCGGCGATCTCAGATTCATCGGCGAAATATGACGAAAGAGGCAGAAGAATAAATGTGCCTGGGAAAGATAGCAAAGATCATAGTAGCTCTAAGCGACGACATAAAGTAGATAAAGAGATGAAGAAGGACCTTCGCCGACTAAAAGATAAAGTGGAAGCTTTAAGTGGATCTTCAAAGGAGTCGAGATATAGGGTAGCACTTTTAGAGGCACAGAAAACACCCTTTCATGATTGTATTACATATGGATACGTGTCTCCCAAATACTCTTCCCCTAAATTCACCTCCATTTATGATGGAACCGGAGATCCTACACAGCACTCAAGAGCTTATAAGCGAGATATGGCAGCCTGGGTAGGATCAGATCCAATAATGTGTATGGCATTCCCTGCTACGCTGAAGGACGAAGCCTTAGCCTGGTTTGATGGGTTAGAAGAAGGAAAGATCAAGTCCTTCGAGAAGTTAAATTGCAAATTTTTGCATGCTTTTATTCAGAACAACAGAGGTCGGCCCGGTGTGGAGAGACTATTCAATGTCAAGAGAAGGCCCTCAGAGACTTATAAAAATTTTATTCAAAGGTGGAGGAAAGCGAGTGGCGAGGTAGGATCCGAGGTGTCAGAAAAGGAGAAGATAAGATCATTTCTTAGCGCCATGGAGACGACAGACCAATTATACCAGAAGTTATTTTGGGATATGCCAAAGGATCTGCAGACCTTGAGGGCGATGCAGGATGAATGGTTAAGTTATGAAGAAATTCGAGAGGAGGAGCTGCGACTGAAGAAGGAAAGAGCAAAACAAATCCACTCGATCAATAGTTTCTCGCCGGAAGATCAGGAAGAAATCAAGAAAGAATGGTTGAAGGCAGAACAGCGGAAATTAACGCAGAATCCCTCTTCGGCGATAGTAGTACCAGAGGTGGGAAAACAACAAGTTACCGCTGAGCAGCATTGGAACTCGCAGAAGCGAGAAAACTATGATGGGCGTGACAAACAAGATAATAGAGGAGGAAACTATGGACGAGGAGGAAGAGATAATCGGCGAAATGGGAATGGTGACAGAAGATATAATGGAGATAACAGAAAGTTTGGCAGAGGCAACCATCAACCTTTCCAAGATGCTACTTTACCTAAGTTGCGTGTCTCCTACACAGATGCATTTGGCCAGATTGAAAGTTCAAACTGTAGGGATGACATCCGCTATCCTTATAACAGAGGAAATCCAAAGGCCCCGCCAACCAATACCAATTCCTTTTGTCAATTCCATCAGTTCACGACCATACAACTGAGAACTGCACCGGCGTACAACAAGAAGTTCATCGATTCATCCGCCTGGGGAAATTCCAAGAATTCTTAGAATTGCCACCACCACCTCCTATCATGGTCCAGCCAATTCAAGCCGTTCCAGCTCGGATCCCAAATGTATACGAGGTTAAAGTTGAGCGAGATTTACTGGAATTAGACTGCTTTTCCATTGTACATTCAAAGATTACCAGGGATGAATTTCATGGTAATGTTCTATCCCGCGTGCATAAGCGAGATAGAATGGGAAATGAAATTTGTAGTGTTGCTGTTAAGCAAGAGCCATTGCAAGAGTGGATGAAGGCGTGTGTTGGGTTCTCCGCCGAAGAGATTCCTCCAGAGGGGAGAAATCATAATAATCCCTTGGTTCTCACCATTCAGATGGAGCAATTCAGGTTGCCAAAGGTGCTTATTGACCCAGGAAGTTCCGTGGATATCCTCTTTAATACTGCCTTTGAGGCGATGAGGGCGAAAGATGATAAAATACCCTCGCCAACAGTCTCCTCCTATAACATTTATGGGTTCAATGGCATCGCTTCTAAGCCTAAGGGCGAGATTGAATTTAAAGTTAAGATCTGCGAGGACTATTTCTTGAAAACTACTCTTTGCATTGTGGATGTTGACTCGCCGTATGCTGCAATCCTAGGAAGACCATGGCTCCACAGTTTGAAGGGAGTGCCTTCTACTTATCATCAGCGCCTGAGATTCCCCACACCAATGGGAGTCGCCGAGTATGTAGGAGATTTAGCAGTGGCCAAAGCATGCAACTCAGCGGATGTACAAATGCGAGAAAATCGAAAAGTAAAGATTGCAGAGAAAAAGAAGCTCGGCAAGGAAGCGGTTAAAGAGCAGGAGAATCTGGACTTCATCGCCAACCCAATCACGTATGTGCACTCTGTAAATTCGGTAGAAGATTCGGCGAAGCCTGGAGATAAGACCTTATAGCAATTAAAGGAACCATCGCCGATGGGAGAACCAGAGCTACATTTTACGGCGGTGGAACCCACTAAGGATGTTAATATCGGCGATGATCAGGATCCAAAGATGGTAAAGGTTGGTACTCTATTGAATGAAGACGAATCGGCGAAGTTGCAAGCACTACTCAAGGAATATGTTGATGTCTTTGCTTGGGGTATGAACGAGATGCCAGGTATCGACCCGGCGATAGCATGTCATAAACTAGATATTGATCCAAAGGTCAGACCCTTCAAGCAAAGGATAAGGAAATTGGCCCCAGCTTACAAAGAAGCAGTAGAGGCAGAAATTGACAAAATGAAGGCGTCTGGTATAATAAGGCCAGTGCAATATCCACAATGGATAGCCAACATGGTAGTGGTACCAAAGAAGAACAAGGGAGTAAGGATCTGCATCGACTTCAGCGACCTTAACAGAGCTTGTCCCAAGAATAGTTTCCCATTGCCAAGTATTGACCAAACTGTGGACGCTACATCAGGCCACGAGTTGCTGTCGTTTATGGATGGTTACTCAGGATATAACCAAATACCTCTGGCGGAGGAAGATCAGAAGCATACAGCTTTCTTTTCCACTAAGGGGTTATTTTGTTACACTCGAATGCCATTCGGGTTGAAGAATGCTGGCGCTACTTATCAAGAAATGGCACAGAAAATGTTTGAGAAATGGATAGGGAAGACGATGGAAGTATATGTCGACGACATGCTTGTCAAGAGCAAAAAGAAGCAAACTCATGTGGAAGACCTCAGAGAAATATTCAACCATATGCGTGTTACTAAGTTAAAAATCAATCCAGCAAAATGTGTTTTTGGTGTAACTTCAGGAAAGTTCTTGGGATATGTCGTCACCAAGAAGGGAGTGGAAGCTGATCAAGACAAGGTTAAAGCAATTATAGAGATTCCCTCGCCGGTCACAGTAAAAGATGTTATGCGACTCAACGGGACTTTGGCGTCTCTTAACAGATTCATCTCGAGGTTCTCTGACAAGTGTAAACTATTTTTCCAGACACTAAAGAAAAGAGAAAAGTTCAACTGGACTGAAGCACATGAAGCTGCATTTCAGGGCATTAAAAAGTATCTCGCCACTCTCCCAGCAATTCAGCCACCTGAGCACGGCGAAGAACTCAGAGTATATCTCGCCGCGACACCTTTTGCCATAAGTGCAGTGCTTGTAAGAACCAAAGGTGGAGAAACACCTATATATTATATCAGTAGAACGTTGCAAGGAGCAGAGAAGAATTATACCAAAATAGAGCAGCTGATTCTGGCTCTGGTTTTCGCATCTCAACGATTACGTCCATATTTTCATGCCCATCCTATTGTGGTCCTCACCAAAACTCCAATAGAATCTATCTTGCACAGCTCTCAGCGAGTGGGACGCATTGCTAAGTGGAATCAGCAAATTGAGCAGTTCGGCGTCCAGTATGAAATAC
>JAJJMA010343695.1:0-11012 GCA_023529015.1 Papaver nudicaule
ATAATGCTTAATGTATTAAATGTGTTTAATGTATTAAAATAATATTTACTAACCAACAAGGATTAGTTCAGTTGGCTAGAAACCCGACTCTCATAGTTGAGGTTGGTGTATTGAGTTTCTACTTGAGAGTTTAGGGGGTCTCATAAAACCTCCCTTCATGTATTAAAAAAATAAATAATTATTAGATGAATCATCGTTGATTGATCAACTAACAATAAATTGTTGTCTATTGTAAAAGAGTTTAGTGTTTTCCTTCCTTGCTTCTTAGCAATGAAAATGGCATACCTAAAATACGGGACTTTCGCGTCTCATGACCACCGTTTTCATGCTAACATGGGGTTACTCAAATGAAAGTTTCTAAGATTTTTAGAGACTTTCCAAATCCATTGTTAGTACAGAGTCACCCAAACACCTTTGTTGTTGGATTCTGATTCTTTAAGAGTCACCAAACACCTTTGTTGTTGGATTCTGATTTTTAAGTTATTAATCTGTTGGTTTTAGAGATTTTTTTAAGAAAAAAATGCATTGCAAAAGTCTCTCCTCAATCTGGAGATTTCAGATAACTTGAAATATATAGGTTTTGGTTGAAGAGATATTACGCAAAACTTTTTATTTTATTTATTTTATTTATTTTCTTACTTCAAAGATTGTGAGATATTTGATATGTGCACAATTATTTTTTCTTTGTTATACTGCTAAGATCTAACCTACACACGATAATTAAAAATTTTCTCATTTATTTTTGTGGTTGTATTTCTCAAAGTATAAAATATGCTGGTAAATTGTTCCTATGGTCTTGAAGGTTTGTCACTTTTGGTTGATTGGCCTTCTCTCGATTTTCATGGTACTTTCAATTATAACGTGCATAAGAAAATGATTGGTGGATGTTATGAACTTTTGATTAGGTATTAATGATAAAAAAAAAAAGGTTTATGGATTCTTTTTTTCTCTACAAATCAACTCCGTAAAACTCGTCTGAATTTGTACCTCTAAGTCACTGAAATACTCTCTTTAAAGAACCTGTCAAGAGAATCTCTGAGAACCACCTAATAGAAACTCTCTAAAAATCTTAAAAACCCTAATTTGACTAAGTATGCTCGTTTTGTAACAATGGGAAAAGAACAAAAGTGCTCCCAAAAGTGCCATCAATTAAAATCAAAGACAGAGGTTAGTCCACTGACATCCACCGAAACCGCGGTTTGGACCGGAACCGGCCCGCAAATCTGCGGTTTAGAACCAAACCGTTCATCCAACGGTGCGGTGACGGTTCCATTTTCCAAACCGCATCATTTAGCGGGGCGGTTGCGGTTGGCCCATGAAAACCGCGGATTTACCCGCACCGTTACTAAGGGATAGCCAAATTATGCCCGGGTGACCCTATCCTATCACTATCGCTTTTATCCTCTCAGTTCTAACCCTATCTTAACATTTTCTCGCTTTCCGCCTCTCTCTCAATCTCTTTTCTCTCATCTTCTCTCAATCTTTGCCTGAGATAGGGAAGATCTCCTTAACTTCAAGTTCTGTTCGCTGTCAGATTCGAAGTCTAGTTCAAAGGTTGTTGTTCAGTAACAGAATGGAAGAAGTATTAGATTTTTAGGTTTTAACTGAACCAATCATATGTACTAGTATTGTTAATCATGGGAGGATTTAGTGTGAGATGTAGAGTAGCAATTGTAGTAATAATTTCAGTATGGATTTCTGGTAATTAGGTTTCCTTGATTGGTTAGGAAACTCTCATCTCTCTTTTTGAAATCGAAAATCCAAATAGATCACAGGGTTTGATTTACAGATCTGGGTTAATTGGGGGAATTGAAGTTTTCGATTTGGATGTGTGTGGTTCCTATCTTAACTTGGCCTTTTGTTGTTTTTTTGTGTGTAGGAAATTGTTGATTAAGATCCGGACTTCTTATTTTGCATTTCAAACATCTGCAAGCTCCTCTGTGTTCTTGACAAGGTAATAAGAATCTGATTCTTCTACATGTTTGATTTTGTTTGTTAATTGCATTCTGAAATAGGGTTCAATTGTGATTAATGAGATTGGGGATGACAAGTAATTTTAGTTGCTATGTTTCTTGATTTATGTTGTGGGTAAAAAGATTCAAAATTTTGTTGAATTGTTGAACTTTAGTGTGAGAGAAATTCTGTTGTGAGCACTTGATGTTATAACTTGAGTTGCCTTGCCCTAGACATGAGTTCGCATATGCGCAATTCGTGCTTTAGAACTTTGTAGGTGAATGGTTGTTTCCTACTTGCCTTGTTGTTCTTTTGTGAGTGAGTGTAGCCCATTGTAATGAGATTGTAGGTCAGGGGGTAACCTGTAGGGTTCCGTGAATTGCAACGTACCATCTCATATGATGTTCTTATGCAGTCAAGAAGCTACTTACCCATGTCATTCAAGATTTCTTATGTAATTCTGTAGGTTTATTATGTCAATTATTAGATCTGATGTTGTTGTTTATGTAGGTTTATTATGTCAATTATTAGATCTAATAATTCTATAATGCTAGTTGAGGTTTCGGCTTTTGCGTGCCATCCAATTGCGGAAACATGTGTTAAAATTGTTTATCATGATAGAACCGTCCTAATATATTTCATACAGATGTGAGGTGGTGAGGTCAATCAGTGTGTTCAGTTGCAGATTTTCGTTACTTTCTTTTGGTAGCTTGTGTATTTGCTTATAGGTTTATTGGCATTTTCCTTGGAACTGCTATGTAGAAACTGCCTATCTTCTTCTGAGTGTATTTTCATGAGAAACTTTGTTCTCTGTATGTTAGGATTTCTGCTATAGTGGGATGTCTTAGATCCTTGCTAGGCCTGCGCTTATAGTGATCCTATTAGTTATGGTCTTGATGGAATTCTTTTATGTTAGTGCAACATCAGTTTAGCCTATTGTTACAAGGATAATCTCTTTGGTTTGTGTCAGATATATTTTTTTAAGTTTGCATCTCCTAGATTATCTCTTCATTGAATTTTAAAACTCATGTTATGTATAGTAGCTGATGTTCCTTTTTGATGTATTCTGTAATTCAGTAACGTAAGAACAGACAGTAAATGGCACCTACCATCATCACCTCCATTTTTACTACTATGTAGCTAGAGACACGGCATGTCTGATTTACTACTGTGTAGCTAGTTGTTTGATTCCAGCTTGAGCTTTAACTGAGCTTGAGCTTAAGATCATACATTTGGCACTTTTTGTTCAGTTTTCTTTGCATGTGTCACTACATATACTAATGTTGTTTTTTTTTTTTTGCTGTGTTTAGATGGCTTCTTCAAGTAACAAGGGTCCTTGTATTCCTGTTCATGATTCTGATGAGGATGATATTCCACCGGCAATCGTCGAGAGCATATCAACAGCAGCAGAGACAGCTACAGCTACACCATCTTCTCAAGTTGAAGTTACAAAGCCTCCCAAAGCTTCCAAGAAGAAATCAGATTGCTGGGAGCATTTTGTCAAGCGTCTGGATCTTGTTCCTCCTAAAGTTGAGTGCAAGTATTGTAAAGTAAGATATGCATGGGCTACAGAGGGTTCTAACACTCATGGAACAACAACCATGAACAACCATATAAAGAAGCGTAGGTGTCCAAATTTCACTCCATCTGGACAGCAGAAGTTAACATATCAAGTAAGTGCGGATGGTGAGACTCATTCAGTTGTTAATCATTGTTTTGATCAAGCTGCATGTAGAGCTTCTCTTTCCAGAATGATCATCAAAGATGAACTGCCTTTTATGCATGTACAAGGTGAAGGATTCTTAGAATACAGTAAGCAACTAGAACCTAGGTTTGTAGTTCCTTCCCGTTTTACTGCTGCAAGAGATTGCTTCAAAATGTATTTGAGTGAGTATAAAAAATTGAAAGCTGAGTTTAAGAAGTATGGCAGGCGTTTCTCTCTAACCACTGATACATGGACTGCAGTTACAAAGATGAGCTATATGGTTCTGACAGGACACTATATTGATGAGAATTGGGTGTTGAAGAAAAGGATACTGAATTTTGTACCTGTTACAGATCATACTGGTTTGGAATTGGGAAAAACAGTTGCAGCTTGTCGGGTTCAGTGGGGGATTGAAAGAGTGTTCACAATTACTGTTGATAATGTGAACTCCAATAATGACACTGTTGAGCATGTACAGAGGAGAGTGGTGAGTTGGAAGGCAGCTATTTTGGGAGGAGAGCATATGCATCTTAGATGTTCAGCTCATATCCTTGCCTTGGTGGTTAAAGAAGGCATGGAAATGTATAATGCAAACATTTCTAGGATAAGGGAGGCAGTTAAGTTTATTAGAGGGTCAGGAGATAGATTGAAGAAGTTTAAGGAATGTGTTGAGCAGCGTAACATCAAAATCACTAAATTCCTTAGCTTAGATTGTGAGACTAGATGGAATTCTACTTACCATATGTTGTCTGCAGCTGAAATATACGAGGAGGCGTTCTACCAGTTTGAACAATCGGGCTATGCGGATAAGTTTCTTGCTCCTCCTCGACCACCAACCAGAGGCAGAGGTAATACTAGACCAGCAGAACCAGCAGAACCATATGTTCCTAAGGTATGGCCTCATGCTTCTGATTGGGAAATAGCTAGAGCATTTGTTAAGTTGCTTCAGAAGTTCTATGATGCTACATTGAAGTTTTCTGGTTCTTTATATGTTACATCTAATTTGTTCCTTGATGAAATTATTGGAATTAATGATATATTGCTAGAATGGGTTAAGCATGACTCTGTTTTATTAGCTGATATGGCTGATTGGATGGTTCTTAAATATGAGAAGTATTGGGCAGTTGAAAAGATCAACAAATTGTTATATATTGCTGTGGTTCTTGACCCTCGCCGCAAGGAAGCTTATCTTAGATTGGCATTGAGAGAGTTACTGAAAGGGAGTCCGGTTACAGCTGAGCAAGAGGTGCATGAGATGATGACTGTTGTTAGGGTTATGCTATCAGGTATGTTTGAAGAGTATTCAACATTATATAAAGGGGGTGGAACAGTTTCTAGACCTACTACAGCTGCAATGGAATTGAACACTTCTGTCTCACAAGCAACTAATGACCCGATTAGGAGGTTTCAACAGTCTGAAAAACAACAAGCAACAGAAGAAGGAAAAACAGAGTTGGATGTCTATTTGGCTGATCAGAGAGAAGATTTCAGTGATGATTTTGATATTTTGAACTGGTGGAAGGTTAACTCTTCCAAGTATAAGATCTTGTCCTTGATAGCTCGAGACGTGCTTGCTATGCAAGTATCAACTGTAGCTTCAGAATCTGCTTTCTCCACTGGTGGTCGTGTTCTTAATGAATTTCGAAGTTCCTTGGCGCCAAAAACAGTGCAAGCACTAATCTGTGGTCAGAATTGGCTGAAAAACCAACCAACAGTCAATCTTGAGGAGCTGTTAGAAGGGATAGAAAAGATCGACTTAGGTAATTATCTTCATCTTGCTTCCTTTCATTTGTTGATTAATTTAGTGTCTGTTATCTTCATCTTGCTTTGATACTTTCTGTGACTGATTTTTTTTTGACTAAATGCTTTCATTTTGCAGATGCGTCAGAAATATTGGAGGAAATTCCAGACATCTGCCTTGGGGATTGAATCAAAAAGCTTTTGCCCTTTGCTTTCACTTGCTCTGTCACTATTATCCTTTGCTTTAAGTTTAAGACTTTAAACTGTTAAGACTTTAAACTGTTTTTGAAGTGTTTCTTTTTTTGGTATTGAAACTGGTTAAGTTTGATTTTAATTTTTTTTTATGGATCTTACGGTGTGGAATACCGAATCTGAATGTGTTTGACTTTAATTTTTTTTAATGGATTTGTGGATTTTTTTTGAAATTGATTACTCTGTTTTAGACTGAATTCAATGTTATGTTGTTTTGTTTTATGTGATCTGAGATTTCGATCTATAATTTTATTAATTTAGTTTTTTTTTTTTTTTATTGAAGCGAGGAAAGCTTTATCGCTCAAATAGGGAAAGCGAGATAGCTTTCCTCGCTCAAGTTTTATTTTTTAATTTAAAACCGCGGGTCTCCGCGACCAAACCGCAAAAACCGCAAAACCGCGGTTCTAAAAACCGGCGGTTCACGGTGCGGTCGCGGTTTGATTTTTCAAACCGCACCTTTTGACGGTGCGGTCGCGGGGACCCCCTAAACCGCAAGAACCGCACCGTTGCTCACCCCTATCATAAAGGGGCAACAAGAATTACATTTGGTGGTTTTCTTTTCTCACGAAAACCGCCATTGGGACTAAATCTTCTTCTCGACGTTTGCAAATGATTTGCGACTGGGCTCATCAATGCGACGTCCAACAAGCCCAATCAGTAGATCTGCTTGCCTTGAACGCAACTGGGCTTGTTATTCTGCCGTTCTGCGAGCCCATCTTCCTGAGTTGTGGTTTAGGCTCGTGAAGGCTTTGGGCGCGTCAACAAATTGGCTAGTTTGTCGAGTTTTTGGTAACATTTTGTATGGAATGCAGGATACGGACACTTCCAACTCTACCAATTCTAAAAAAAGGTGAGATTAGCAAATGTGGTGCTCAAAAAAAGGTATTTTTCGTAACCCTGAATTTAACATTATTTTTTGGGATATTTTACGTCACCTCCCTAGGATAGTATGTTAATTTGCACTACCTCCCCTATTAATTGAAAATAGGTAAAACCTCCCTAGTTAACTTTTAGGTCAATTTTTTAGTTAGTTGAATGAACTCCCGTGTATATGTGGCAACAGAGCCGGTCCTGAGGGGTGCCAAATGTGCACCGCACAGGGCCCTCCAATGTGTAAGGCCTTTTTTAAGCAGAATCATATGCCCCCCTAACCCAATATATAACCCAAAAGTTTGTGTTCTTCTGATTTATTAAGCCCACCGATCAATTGATTAACTGTAAGGCCTTTTTAACCACACTACTATCTAATTTTAGTATTTTTCACAATAACTGTAGAGGATAAAACCCCTCGGAACACGTGTCGCAAATCCAACCACTCCAGAGGAACCAGCAGTGAAGCCTCGGACCAAATCAAAGAGGAACGAGACCAAACGCGACGAGGGAAGACTCGGAAGAAAAGGATTCGAACCACATCGAGGAACCGAAGCCCATGAGTCAACTTCGGAGCACCACCGAAGGAACCGCCTTACTTGACAAAGGCTGACACCACCACAATTGAGTCTTTTGTCTTATTAGCTGTAAACCACCCAAGCTCGGCCTATATAAGGCGAGCTTGAAAACTTTGTAAGGGTTGGATTCTTTTTGGGTAAAAACCTAAGCGGCAAGAGTGGGATTAGATCTGTATCTTCTCTGCTCCTTAGGATCATTATCCATGTAGCTAAAACACTGAAATACATACAAATCTTTATACATTTAGCCTTTGATTATTGTATGTTGTATATCTTCGGTATTGTTCTTAAGATCTTCATACCACTGAATCATGTTTCATAATTGTGTATGAGTAGATCTGATGGTTGTAGTACTTCATGTACCTATGCAGATTTTCTACTCGTACAGTTTGGCGCTAGAAACAGGGACTGTTTAAAACAACTTAGGGTTTGCCTGTGAATTTTCGGGTTTTCAAATTTTTTGCATATTTTCTCATCTTTTTCAAAAGATCTTCAAAAGCTTGTTCTGTAAAAGAAGCTCCAGTACCTTACGCATCTAAAAGCTCCTTCAAGGCTTTAGCATGTTTAAGGGTTTTATGAGCAAATCATCAGATGATAAGATTATCAACTAGGGATTTCAAAACCTTGGCACGACGAAACCGATTTCAAAAATGGTAGTGGATTTTCATCATGGATGCTTAAAAATGAAGATTAGCTATAAGAAAACGATTATGAAAAAAAAAAATGCATGATGAGCGTGTGTAAATTTATTTTAGGGTTTTCAAAATACGTGCTATAATGGGAAACAAACTTGCGTCAGAGAAACCATTAAGAAAGATGATTTTTGCTAAAAGACAATATGTAGTTAGGGATATATCTAAAAAGGGAAACTACGACCTGCGAAAAAATTCGCCTGATAAAACCGTTGCAGTGTATAGACTTACATGGCCGACACAGTACACTGCAGTAGCCGCCTTGGACCTCACGGGTTTTTTGTCTTCTGACAGGTCACAACTAAAATGGCTTCAAAATCTGACCAGGCTCCGAAGCAGCGGGTAGGATCTTCGAAGCAAGGGACCGGATCCTCGAGACAGCATTACACCAGATTTTCGACAAGTAAAGGGTTATCCCCCGAGGTAGCGGCAAGCACAGTCCAACACAGAGAACAAGAAAACGAGGACGAAGTGCATGTAGAGGATTTAGGCCCCGAGGGAGAAGGATTCCCAGAAGGCGATGAGCCACCTCAACAGCAAATACAAGAAGAAAACGGAGAAAACGACGAAGAAGAAGACAAAACGGCTGTCCCTGACAACGACATACCCGAGCACCAACCAAACGAAGAAAACACGGCGAGAGCTGCCCAATTCAGAAAGTTAATCCTGAAAAACAGGAAGATAAAGAAGCTAAAAAAGCAGCTAGCCGAAGCAAACAAAAAGGCGGCGGAAAAGTATGCATCCAACTACAAAGGATGCAGCGAAGGACACTCTCGTCCAAATAGTGCATCTCAATCGAAGGAGCATTCGGCATCCAAAACATACGTCAAGACCAAGGGCGTCAGCAAAGGCCATGGGATCACAGTATCAAGTAAGAGAACCGAACCAGGAGCATATCCAAAGGAAAGCATACAGGTGCGCAGCGAGAGTAACCAAACGAAGAAGGACGCTGAGGCTAAAACCCTACAGCAGGTAATGCTGGACCAAATCAAGACACTCCGAGTCGAGCTTTTCGACAACAGGATCCAGTCAAGCGACAGGATTAAACTTACGCAAGCCATGAATGATGTCAATCGCTCACCCCTAAGTCCAGAAATTCTCTCAATGGCGATTCCTATAAAATGCACTATGCCTACTTTCACGTCAATCTTCGATGGCTCGGGAGACCCAACTGTGCATATTAAAATGTATCTCCGAGTCTTTTTGGCTTATGCTGATAGAGATGAAGTGCTCTGTAAATATTTTCCCTCTAGCTTGAAAGGAGAAGCCCTGGCTTGGTATGATAACCTCGCAGCCAGCTCGATCTCATCCTTTGAGGAGCTGTCCAAAGTCTTTATACTACACTTTCTATACAACAGTTCCTCTAAGCCGAGGGTGGAGAAGCTATTTAGCATTCGGGTACGGCCAGGAGAGTCTACCAAGAGTCTGACGAGCAGATGGACCGAACAATGCGTAGAGGTGGGAAATGGAGCTACAGAAAAGGACAAAGTACGAGCATTCCTCAACGCTCTGGATAAAGATCATCCTTTATATGATAGGCTTTTCTCAAAGAACCTCGAGACGTTACAAGATCTCTGAAAATACCAGAAGGAGCGAATTACTTTGGAGGAAATCAAAGAACAAGCAGCCTTGGGGAAGGAAACAATTTTAAAACAGGTCCACTCAATAAACAACCTATCGCTTGAAGAACGAGGTCAAGCAATGAATACTCAATTCGGGGACCCGTCGAAGCGAGGAAGATAGGAGGATAACGGTCGCTATGGGAACGAAGGTAAATTCGGAGATGGCAAGTACCACGACAATAGAAAGTACAATGATAACAGAGTAAACAACCCTCGGGGAGAGTTTGAAGGAAGCAGCAGCCAGCAAGGACAAGGAAACAGAAAATTCGGGACAGCTAAACTAGGATTTCCTGCCTTTCGCGATAGGAAACTTCCAAAGCTTTGTGTACCCATCGAAGATGCTCTTCGGATTATCGAACAGTCCGAATTTGCAAACGAGATAAGATATCCCAGAAGCAGGGGAAATCAACCAAAACACACAAAAAATTCAAGAGATTATTGTCAATTTCACAAGTTTTACGGGCACACAACCGAAGACTGTGTTACAGCGCAAGACCAAATTTATTTCTTCATAGCCAGGGAGCAATTTAAACATCTTCTGGAATTACCAAAGCCACCCCCAAATCAGCCACATCCTAAAGAGGAGCCAAAGCATGAAGCTTATGTGATTACAATCAACAGAGACATTCCAAGATTCGGAGCTTGCAATTCCATCGTTCACACAAAGGGTCTCGAAAGGATCCAAACAGGCAGAATTCATAAAAGGGATTTTGAAGGAGAGGAAATACTCAGCGTAATCACAAAGAATCATCTAGAAGAGTGGCATAAGCAGCCCGTATTCTTTTCGGCAGCAGACATACCCAACGAGGGAAGAACGCACAATGATCCTTTGGTCATTACCCTAGGAATGGGAAAAATAGCTATGCCCAAAATACTGGTGGACCCTGGGAGTTCTGTGGATATACTTTTCGGACAAACATATGACAAGATGAAGGGAAAGAAAGCCGCTTTGGTACCCTCATCGTACAACATATTCGGTTTTAATGGGAAGCCATCAACACCTCGGGGAGAGCTAATGATGACAACTCATGCTGGCAGCCAAAAGCAACCAACCTTATTTTGTGTAGTGGACATAAACTCACCCTATAACGCTATCGTGGGAAGGCCATGGTTACACATCATTATGGGTGTAGCATCAACCTTGCATCAAAGAATCAGGTTTCCAACTCCACGAGGGATTGCGGAGATTATAGGTGAACCTACCGAGGCTCGCGCCTGCCATGAAATAGACATTCAGGCCAAGGAAGGTAGCAAGGAATGCTCGGGGCAAGCTAAGCACCCCAGGATAACGGACGAAAGCATAGAAAAATTCATAGCTGAGACAAAAGCTGGAATGACGAGCGTAAAACAAGACAATAACGAAAAGGACCAGCGTCCCGATAACAGAGAACAGTTCCTCGTGGCAGCAGGCTGCCTCCAGACTCCGAATGAGCACCTAGGCGAGCCTAGCGAAGGCAAGAACATTCAGCAAGAACTTTTCTGGGCAGGACCATTCGTCATAGAGAGGCAACTTGGGAAGGACACGTATATCTTGATCAACCTCGAAGGCCAGAGGTTATAAACCCCGGTGGAGGGGAAGCATATGAAACACCTAGTTTGA
>JAJJMA010343699.1:0-15631 GCA_023529015.1 Papaver nudicaule
TGTAAACTTAAATTCATGCTTTATCTCTTATCTACTTGTTAAATTACGTACTTAGAATTGTATTACTTCCACATCTTCAAGTGTTATGATCTTGTTCATCATTTATAACTTGTATGTTTGTATCTAAAGGTAAGAGTACTTTTTGGTACAAACAGATCCCATTAGAGTCTTATTTATAGAGATCTCCTTTTATCCTTAGGTTGCCATGTGTCCTATCAACCACTTATTCACCTAATTGCCATTCCTTATCTCTTAGGCCTCTAAGATCCTTTAACCCAAGCCCATTTGAATGGGCCTAGATAGGTATATCCTAGACCCATTAGGCCCTACTAGACTTGGGGTATCCACATTAGTCCCCTGACGGTTTGAACGGGCGAATGCGCCGGGTCAACCGTCATCCATGGATACCAAAGTCCCAGGCGTCTCCATAACTGCCCCTTAACTTCCCAGATCATGGCTTACGTGGCAGCGCACGTCTCAGCCATTTAATCGACATCATGGCCCAGATGGCGAGCAGTTACACTTCTCCACTTTCCCTTCTTCCTTGTGTAAATAGTCCCCTGGTTTTCACTTCCCATAGTTAATCTTTTTCCCTTTTCTAGTTTACTTTTCTTCTCTCCATCTTTCACCACGATGAGCGATCATGAGCTTTTGCCAGACGATCAAATCGCTTCTGATCCTGAGAACGAGGTCGATCTAGAGAACGCGCCAGATGAAGGCGCTGGAAATGCTGGTTTCGACGTCTTTCCAGCTCCCGAGCTCAAAGATGGTCTATTTTCTCACAACCAATTCAACAAAAGCATTGCTCTCCAAAGTGCGTTCGTCTCGTTTCCTAGCGATATTTACCCCGATAACTTTCTCAACCCGCGCCTCTTAAATCGTCTACCACCACCGCTCCCAGCCGACCCTTTGTGGCTGCTGAACGCTGAGAGCAGTGGGTGGTCATTCCCACCTTTTGAGCAGATTCCTCGCCTGGTTATTAACCGCGGTGATTACGAACTTCCGAATATTGTTTACAAGTCCACGGCAAAACCTCAGGAGGGTTGGTCCAAGTGGGTCAAGTACATCACTAACCACGAGCCCTATGCATGTATCCTCGAAAGGCTCGGTATACTCGATGCTATCAAGGCATCAAAAAGTCGTTCTTGCAAGCGCAGTACCTCCGATCTGAACAAGATTGTCACAGGTTGGATCTCTTTATACCAAACTTTCCTCTTTGCTTGGGGCGAGGGGACGATTAATCTTGAGGACGTGATCGCGCTTACCCTGCTTCCAGCCCATGGCTCCTGTTACTGGCACCAGTCAGCTGTCGAAGGATGTATGCGTCCAAAAGATTGGGACTTGGTCACTATTCTGAAGAAGTCAAAAGAGCATGCAAGAAACGTCCTTGCGGAAGGAGTTGGTGATGGCTCAGATAAAGGTAAGGAGCACGAGACCGCTCAGGACGACGATCTGGAGGGGGGCGAGGAGCACGGTGATACCCGAGGTAACGCTTTTCTGAACTGTCTTTTCTTCTCAGGGAACACTCCGCTCAGCGCCACTAACAACGAGTTCTTATCTCTTTCCTTTTGCGTGTGTATTGTAGGTGAGGACGAAACCGAAGCCATTGCTTCGAGCCGTCAGAAGAAAAGACGCTCCTCTTTCCCCTTGTTCGTGAAGTACTGGGCGCCAAAGGAAGTGGAAGATGGTTGAGAGCGTCCAGACTATGGCGATGACTCAGAGATATTGCGATTGGCCGCGTTCCTCCTTTTCTGGTTCAGTCATGATGTGTTTGAGTTTGGTCCAGCGGACACCATCAAAGAAGAACTTATACCAATAGTCGTTCTGATGGCGCGTGGTATTTCTTTCCCCTTGGCTCCCATGTTTTTGGGCAGGCTTTACCGTCACTTAGACTTGCTTGTGATCGACCTTCAGAGGGCCGCTAATGTTCATACCGTCGAGACTTTTGTCCCTGCGAGCTTCCTCCAGATGTGGTCTTGGGAGCGCCTTCCTGGTTCCAGCCCAAGGGTTCCGACACTCACCATCTATGGTCACGTGGAGCGAGTCAATGAGGAAGGGGAAGTTTACCAAGATCCCATGGTATACACTTCCCTCGCGCCCATCTCTATAAGAATAAGTCGCCCAAAACTCTTGATAGCATCTCCAAGTATATGGATGTCGGGGCAAAGTTCCGTTTTTCCCCATATACAGATGGTCGTGTTGGCCCCACTCCCTATTCTTTTTACTCGACTGAAGGGGAAATCCTTGATTCCAGGAAGGTGAGCCAGGCAAGCGAAGTGGATTTCGTTCTTTCGGTGACGTCTGGTTATCTGCCCGGCTTCTATGGTGGCGCGTTTTCTATCGAAGCTTATATCTTTGATCGTGTAGTCCGCCAAGCAGGCTTTGATCAGGGGTTCCTCCGCCTCCCCTGCATCCCCTTGTTCTGGACAACGCCTTGATCGAGACATGTTACGATAGGTTTGTTTATTCTGACGGGGGCGCGCTTTGCTGTCGTCCTGTTCCCTTCACGATTCGTTATCCTGACCCTACTAGGGATTTGTGTGTTTCTGCCGATTGGTATAAGTATTGGGAAAAGTTTTTAACGCGCGTGATGAATTTCCTGGTTACCGCCTCTGTTACCTACTCCGCGCCTGGAAAGAACGATCTCTATGACATGCATCATGTTGGCCGTTTTGTGCTCGATAAAAGTATAGGAGGGCCGCTCAGACTTGTCCCTTGAACAAGGGCCGCACTCGGAATTCCAACGAGACCGCCTGGGGTCCTCTCCCATTGGACCCTGATGTGGTTGTAGGGAAGAAGTCAAGGAGGAAAGTCCCCCTCTCCTCCTCAAAGGTTGTTGGCGGGCGTGGACGATCACAGTCGGCCAGAGTTTCTAAACCATCCCCTTCAGCGCCCGGTGGTTCATTGGGCGGATATCCTGCGGTAAGTGGTCACCCCTTGGCGTGTTGATTTTATTCTTGGACCTTTCTTTAACCTTGTATTTACTTGGCCTTTTGTTTGTGCGTAGCCTGACGGCTCTCATAATCCTGGGCCGCGTAAGCGGTCTTTGGAGGAGTGGCTTAATATACCCGAGCATGAGTGGCGTAGGAAAGCTTTGATTCATTAGTTAAATTGGGAAGCAGGTGTAGTCCCCATTCCTCGGTGTATTTCTTCTTCGTCTAATAAGTCTTGTACTAAACAGGCGCGTCAGGTAACTTCCTCAAAGAGGAAACGTCCCTCGTCCACACAAACTCCCACTCGTTCGAGTAATCCTAGGTTTGTGGAGGAGTTTGAACGGCGTAATCAGAGCACCGGTCCCAAACCAGCTGACGTGATGAGGTTAACTCGTTTACAACCTTTGGTTTGTTCTGTTAGGCGTGGTGGGGTTAATCCTCTGAACTCACCGTCTGCCATTTTGGAATCTTTTAGTTCATCAATGTCTGAGAGGGTACATCACGTGGGTCCGTCCTCTTCCTCTAACGTGCTGTCTGATCCAGGTATGCATTAAATTTTACACGTGGAGTGCATTTATTCCTTCCCTTTTGAGCGTAAAATCCTATATATACTCCAGTGTTTGTGGCATTCTTGTATATCGATTTTGAAAGCGTTTCGAGTCTAGTCAATACTTTGGCCACTTGCTACTGCTGTTTTCATACATATTTTTGTTCTAGGCTCTTTCGGGGGTGATTCTCTCAGCGATCGAGCAGGCGAGACTGACGCAGAAGTAAGCGCGTCCTCCGCATCCTTTGAGCGAGTGAGTTTTTTTTTTGGATTTTAACCAATTTTATCCCTCCATTATTCTTGTTTTGTACTTAAACCAGTCTTCTACAGGATTCGGATATGGTGAAGCGCGTGAATAAGGAAGCCGAGAGCGCTAGCAGTGAAAAGCGCTTGAGGAATTCTTTGCCTGCTAGGAATAATAACATCGTCAATCGTCCCACTGCTTCCGCGGTGATGGGTTCTCCCGCTGCCAGTGTAGCTCGCAATTCTACTGCCTTGCCTATGTTTGACCGCGTTTTTGAGCGCTCGGAGATTGGTTTTGAAAAAGTTCCTTTTGAGCTAGTGCATGGATTTTGGGTTCCTTCGGTCCATGTGGATACTTATACTAGAATCCTGAGGCGCCATGGTCATCTTGTTCCCGCGCAGATGGCATCTTATCTTGGTGTAGGGGCGCAAGTTAAAACGGTCAGCGATCTGTTGGATGTAGCGGCCAGTCTCTATGACGCGGACCAGAATCCTCCCTCCGAGGAAAGGATGGCAAAGTGGGAAGGGACTCTCTCTACTGCCAAACTTATGCGGCTTAACGTTGCTTGGTTGCCGGAGTTGATGAAAATGGTGAAAGCCAAGCATGATCCTAGGTCCTCGAAGCTGTCTTCCCAAATTGATCGTCTGACGAAGGAAAAGGCGCGACTAGAGGCGAAGGTTGAGACCAAGAAGGTCGAGCAAAAGAGGATTGCCACCGAGTTTACTGTTGTTACTGACGCGTTGATTTTGGTGGAAAGGGACGTTGAGCGAGTTAGTCTTGAACTTGAGGCTAAGCAGAGGGAGCTGGACGAGCTTGCCGAGGCGGATTCTTGAATTGCGGGCCCCCCAGTGTTTTTTTGAGTGGTAGGATATATTATTATTTGTCGTTTGGTTAATGGATATTGGGTATTATGCTAGACTTTAATGTTGGATTAATGACTGTTAAATCGTATATATATAGTTGGGGTATTATTTGTGTTGTGGTCTGTTTCGTATTGGTTTTCTGCAGAAGTTTGGGTGGATATGATGGTGCAGTTACGCGAGGAAGTTTCTAGCGACATTCACACACTGCGCAAGTCCAGCTTTGTTATGCCGGTGGTCCTCGCTTATTTTAGGAAGTTGTCAGATGACTCATGTCTTGAATTTGCTTAGGTAAACTCCTTAGTGGAGGGGATATGGTTGTCTGGGTACGAGCCCGATAAAGTCATATTGGAGCGCCTCCGGGATTGTAGGGCTCGTCGGGTATTCTCCACTTTGAGCATGTATGACTTCTCTCGCGCCCTTCGTGTAATAAATGCATCTCTAGATTGTGCTTATGTGTTGTTTCGAACTTTTCGAAGTCGGAGCGTCTAGAAAATGCGTTCCTTTAGCAAGGTGACTCATGTCTTTTCGAAATCCGTGTAATAATAAATGCAAATTTTAAATATAGGTTTTTGAAAGCGTATATATATGTTCTATTGTCGTCTTCTTTTTGTTATATATGTATCATGTGTTTCTTTTCCTTCCCCCTTTTCCTTCTCTTTTCTCTTCTTCTTCTCTCTCATTTTTTTTTTTTGACATTTCCTTTGATGGCCTTTCGTCTACGAGGTTATTTCATTACCTTGTCTTCGACACCTTCTGTGTCTACTCCACTAGAACTCGAGCGCGAGATTGGTCGATTGGAGTCGGTCAAGGAGGAAGCAGAATTGTTAGTTACTCATAGGCGAGAGGATTATGAGGCCCTCCAACAGATTTGGAACGACCATCATACAAAATGGGAAGTTGCGTGTGCTGCTGTAATTGCTCCTGATGTCCAGTTTGGCTCTAATAACGAGGCGGGACTTCGCCAACAAATGGACAGGACTCATAGTCGGCGTACCGCCGCCCTCAGTAACCTTCTTGAAGCCGAGCGGTTTGTTAGAGATATTGATGAGGAATTGGAACGGTGCAGGCGCGCCCTCGCCGTAGGCGTTGTTATGCCCCTGGTTTAGTCCTTTAATTTATGTAGATACTGTATGGCTATTTATTGAATTAAAACGTCTTTTCCTTCGAACACGTGTCGTACATGCCCAGGGCGGCTTCTTTATGTATTAAATGCATCGAATTCGCTAGTATAAAATACTTTCATTTTTCACATTTCAGTTTCAACTAGCAAAATGGCTTCTGCAGATGGTTTATGGGTGTTGGCCCTTCCTGCTATTCCTGGTGCTTTGGCTCGCGCTGAACTAGAGAAAGAGGCAAGACGCTTACGCGATATTCTTTACGAAACGGAAAGTTTATTACATGCGCACGAGCAACGATGTAAGGGTATACGCGCTGCCCTTGCTGATCAGTGTGAAACCATGAGTTTGATCCGTCGGGCGGGCGCAAATCCCGACTTAACAGGTAAGGCGCGTTGTCGCTATAATGATCTCGTTCAACAGCTTGCGAAAGAAGAGGATTAGGTGCAATACGCGAAGACCTCTGTCGACTTTATCGCGCAGCACGTTGCTGAATGCGAGGCGGAGCTGGCCAAATCACCCGATGTTTGATGTTCTTATTTTGAGACTTCTCAGGCTTTGTGGGAATGCGCTTTTATTAAAACGTAGTGTGTCATTTTCTGTAGTGCATCAAGTATGTGAAGTGGGATTTGTTAATATAATGATAATTGCGCTTCTATTTATGCTACATTTTCTAGTTTATCAGGCACTGTTAAAAGAAAGAGCCCATATTATACTTTGTCTTGGGTATTCTTAAAAGGCGGCGCGTTTAGTGCGCTTCAGTGCCCAATCGACCAGGGTTATCAGTGCCCTTGTGTTGAATTAGTTTTGTGCATTGGAAAGGGAGCGTGTTCAGTGCGCTCCCGAGGCAGCGTGCTCAATGCGCTCCTTAAGGGTTTTCGGTGCCCAATCGACCAGGGTTATCAGTGCCCTTATGTTTAAATCGATTTGTGTTATGAGAGGCAGCGTGTTCAGTGCGCTCCTTAAGGGTTTTCAGTGCCCAATCGACCAGGGTTATCAGTGCCCTTGTGTTAAATCGATTTGTGTGTTTGAAAGGCAGCGTCTTCAGTGCGCTTCGTGAGGTTCTCAACACCCTTGTAATAAATAATAACAAATGAGACGAAAGATAGAGCACGTTTTTTTTTTCCTTTTAAAATGCTCCTTTATTTCATTGATGGGCCGAGCGAAAGTATCATGCTCGTACAGCCTTTTGCATAATCAGAGGAAAGATTACCTCGCCTATATAATTTTTTGTTTAAACATAATACAATTTGATCCATTTACCATTGATCGGAGTGTCAATCTCCTTTCCGCTCATGTGATTAAGATAGTAATACCCGCTTTTCGCGACTTTCCTTATGATATAAGGTCCGCGCCAATTTGCTGCGAATTTTCCGGCTTTGGCCTTTCTCTGCACATGTTTTGCAACCTTCAACACAATGAACCCAACCTCAAAGTTACGCGGTATCACCTTCTTGTTGTAATAGCGTGCTTTAGTAGCCCTGTAGGTTTCGGGGAAGCGTTCCGCCTTGGCCCTTCGTTCTGCTAATGCGTCAAGATGCACAATTCTGTTTACGTTGTCTGGCTCAGCGTGACTTGCCATGGCTACTCTAGCGGATGGTACTGCAACTTCGGCTGGTAGGATCGCATCTTCTCCATACACTAGTGAGTAAGGAGACGCCCCTGTGGAGCTGTGCGTAGAAATCCTATATGCCCATAGTGCCAGGGGGAGTTGATCGTGCCAACTTCTGTGGTGATCGTGGAACGTTTTGCTTAAGATTCGCAGTAGCGTCTTATTGGTGGATTCGGCTAACCCATTTCCTTGTGGGTAGTACTCAGTAGACGCGTGCTGCTTTATGTTGTATTTGGCTAATAAATCTGCTGCCTTCTGATTGATGAAAGGAGTGTCGTTGTCTGAGCGGATGATCATAGGCGCGCCAAAACGACAAATGATGTACTCTTTGATAAACGCGGCTATGTTCTCTCCTTCATTCGCTGCTTCCACCCATTTGGTCGAGTACTCCGTGGCGGTGATTATATACTTGTACCGGTTGAGAATAAAGGGTTTATAGGTCCGATTAGATCCAGGCCCCACCTATGAAAAGGCCATGGTGCCACCACACTATGTAAATCTTTATATGGCGCTTGTATTATGTTCCCGTGAAATTGGCAAAGATCGTATTTCTTAACAAATTCGGCTGTGTCGGCCTCCATTGTAGGCCAATAATATCCCCCTTCGTGGATCTATTCTAATAGCTTGCGCTTCCCTTGGTGCTCCATTTCATGAGCCTTGGTCATTACTATATGCGCCTCCTCCTTACTCAAGCATCTCAGCGCTCTGTTGTCAAAGCTCCTCCTATATAATACTTCATTAGTGATAAAAAACCGCGCAGCTTTTCTTGTTATCACGAGAGCCTCTGTGTCGCCCGGTAATAGGCCATTCTTCAAGTAATTGATGTACAGTTGCCTCCAGTCCAGCTCCTCGATCGTACGCACCTCTGACGGTTGTGCCGACGACTGGCATTCCGCGCAATTACCTTGTAGTGTCGCGGCTTGTGTTGCCATTTCGGGCCAATAGAACCCTTTCCTTTGTAACCTTTCGTACAGGGGAATCACTCCCGAGTGCCCAAAGGCTTCTTGATGAACTTTGGCCATGAGTTTCTCCGCTTCCTTGCTTCCTACCCATCGCGCCAATGCCCCACCAGCCATTCGGTAATAGAACTGCCCTTTGATGATCACAAAGGATTTCAACTATTTAAACAGCATCGACATCTACTCCTTGGGTTTGCCAAGTTCCCTCATGACTCCCCTTCTCCAGTCATTTTCTTCCTAAAATTTTATCTCTTGTAACCAAGTGCTGGGTAGTTCTCGTCTATGCACAGTGATCGAGTCTTCTTTCCTACCATTCAAATTGATTTTCGCCGCTAGTGTTGCTAAAGCGTCGGCATGTCTTTTCATGGATCTTCCCGTGTGTCCCAATTCCACCGAAGTTAGTCTGGCCATTTTCTCCTGGGCTTTCGCACGGTAAGGTGCCAGGCGCTCCTCCTTGACATGGAAATCGCCCCCAGCTTGACCAGCCACTAATTTGGAGTCCCCATGTACACGTAGCCATGAGGGTTCTATATGCTCGGCGAGTTTTAGGCCTATTAGGAACGCCTCAAACTCAGCTTCATTGTTACTGCATGCAAAGTCCATCTTAAAAGCAAACGAAAGCAACTCTTTTCGTTGTGTCTCAAACACTATTCCCGCTCCTCCGTACAATCCATAGGACGACCCGTCAAAATACATATCCCAAGCATCCTCCTCGTTGAGTTCTGCCACTTCTCCCGGAATGTCTTCGTGGATACTGGCTTCATCATTCCCTGGAAACGCGGTTAGGAGGTCTGCAATTCCTTGCCCTCTGATGCCTCGAGGTCTTTGGTAGTGAAGTCAAAATTCTGGCAATTGTAATGACCACCGCGCGATTCGACCGGTTAAGTATGGTCGCTCTGCCAAGTACACCATGGGATTTGCCGCTGCGATTACTACCGTTTGGTGTACTAGCAGATACGGTCTCACTTTTTGGGCTGCATAAATCAGAGCTAAGGAGGCTTGTTCGATCCGCGGATATCTTACCTCAGCGTTCCTCAGAACACGACTCACGTAATATATTGGAAATAGCTGATCGTTTCCTAGATCTTGGGCGAGTAATGCCCCTATGGCCTCGGAAGTGTATGCCAGGTAAAGGTGTAGGCGCTCGCCGGGTATTGGTGGTCGCAGGACTCGAGGGCAAGTTAAACATCTTTTTACGTTTTCAAAAGCGCGTTGCTGGGCGTGTCCCCACTGAAACACACATCCCTTCTTCAGAAGCGGGGTAAAAGCTGTCATCATCTGTGCGAGGCCCGGTATGAACCTTTGGACGTAGGATATCTTCCCGAGGAAGCTTTGTAGTTCCTGCATGTTGGTGGGTCTATCCATACTAAGTATCGCTTGTGCCTTTCCCGGATCCACCTGTATTCCCCTACTAGTAACCACGAACCCTAGGAATTTTCCAGACGTGACCCCAAAATCGCATTTCAAAGGATTCATCTTGAGCTTGTATTGCTTGCAACGCTCAAACACCATCCGCAGGTGGCTTATGTGATCTTCCTTTTTCTGAGACTTGACTACAATGTCATCAACGTACACCTCGACTTGCATGTGGATTAGATCATGAAAAATGGATACCATAGCTCGTTGGTATGTCGCCCCAGCGTTCTTCAGTCCAAACGGCATCACCACATAGTAAAAGCAACCAAAAGGTGTTTGGAAAGCCGTTTTGTGCGCGTCCGCAGCGTTCATCCTGATCTGATTGTAGCCACTATAGCCGTCCATAAATGAGAACATTTGGTGGTTACTGGTCGCGTCCACCAGCATATCCACGTTAGGTACCGGGAACTCGTCCTTGGGGCAGGCCCTGTTCAAATCTCTGTAATCGACACAGCAGTGGATTTTTCCGTTCTTCTTCATTATGGGCACGATGTTGGCCAACCACGGCGCGTTCTTTATAAACTTGATGAACTTTGCCGCTACCAAACGCTCAATCTCCTCCTTTATCGCCAAAGCAACGTCCTTATGGAAAGTGTGACTTCTTTGCTTAACTGGCCGAGCATGCGACATCACGTCCTTAGGAAAAAACATCCTTGTATTCCTTTAATAGCTCAATCATCTTTTCTCGTTCCTCTTTCCCCAACGACGCGCTGATCTTGATCAGGCGTTTCTCCTCGTCACCAATATCGACTTCTTCCATTTCGTCTAGGGACGATATTTCCGTAGGCTCTTCTACCGGTAAGGATTCTGCTGTTACTTCCTCGTCCTCCTCGAGAGATGATGTTGCCTGGCTTGTGGACGCCTCGCACAGTTGGTCAGGCGGCATCACCTCCGCTGATTGCTATAATTTGTATACGTGTCCCCCGCTCTGTGTGGTAAAGCGGTGGAACTGGGGTTCCAGCTCTAGCTTCATTCTCTTTGCTTATGCCGGTGTCCCTAGCCTTTTGGGACTGTACACAGACACCTTCTCCTCAACCTTCCTTTTTTCTTTAGACGTAACCAAGTGAGTAGGACTGAAAACTGAGATTTTTTCTTTTTCTTCCCACTTTGGCAAGGGAATCGTACGAGACAATCCTATCACGGCCGATTCGCTTTGCTCCACCGGATTATAAAAGACGGCTTCTGCCATATAAGCCTCCTCTGGTCCGAAAGGGTTGTTGGTGGCGGGGATCCTGTACTGTTTACCTCCAATGTTGGTTTTGAAGCATTGATGATAAGTGGATGCTATGACTCGGTGATAACGTATCCACCCGCGGCCCAATAGCAGATGAAACGAGGTGTGATCGTCTAGCACATGGAACGGTACAGACGCCCTGATTGGTCCGACAAAGACAGTAAGACATATAATCCCTATCGCTTCCTGGGTATGACCCCTGAATCCGCGTACCACCGTTTTCCTCTCTCTGACTTCTCCCCTTGGTACTCCTAATAGATCCAGGGTGTGCACCGAAATGAGATTCAATGAAGCTCCTTCGTCGATGAACACCCTTCTCAATTGTTGCTTGTTGATAGTCGCGGTGAGGTACAATGGTCGTAAGTTCTCCCCGGGGATGCATATGTCGTTGTCATCGAAAGTAACTCTCCCTTTGATAGTACCTGATGCCCCGCGGCTACCACGGCGATTGCTTGGGAGGCTTCCCTAGTCTGGTCCTTGCTGAAGCCTAAGGAATCAAAAAACTGTTGGGCGATGATGGTTTTGGAGAACTGGAAGGCGACACTATCCGTTCCTTAAAAGATTGGTTTTTCAATCGTTAACTCACATGCTTCCTTCTTGGAATCTCCCCAAGGCGCCCATTCTTCATCTCGTGGATCGTGAGAAATCATCATAGCACTATGCTTGGGCAATGGGTCTTTATCTATTTTTTGCCGCCCGAGATCGATTTCCCCTGCTCTTTCCTTCCTCTAGAACGCGGTTCGTACACCATAACAATTGAGGGTATAATGGTTTACTCTCCTGCGAAAGTGGCAGTATCGTTCACGTGCCTTGTCAACTGTGTTTAAATCTACTACGACGGGTGGTAAATTGATTTCTCCATTAGCCGCCCACTGATCGACGAGGTTTTCGATCTGTTCCTTCGTGCAGGGTATAGGTGGCGGAATCGAACGTTGGTTGTTGAAGTTGTTTCCACCTCGTCCTTCTTGTGGCGCCGCACCTTGGTACGGTTGGAATGGTGCCAGGCGCTTGTTTCCTGGAATGGGCCCACTGCTGGTGATTGCCGCGCTTAACGAGTTAACCGAGTTGTACCAAGTCTGCTCCATCATATTCCTAGGCAATCAGACACTCGTGTCGTGGCCTCTCCAATTCCACAAACGTCTGGAATTGAAAGTTTGATAGAGTGAAGTGTAGCGTGGCGGTCATTCTTCCAACACAAATTTCCGCCAATTTGTCCTCCGGCACATCTTCACTTAACTCGAGCGCATGACTTCTGAACCTCGTGATATACTTCATGGGATCTTCATCAATTCCCATCGATGTTCGCGCTAAATCTACAGTTGTCACTCGCCTCTTAGCAGAATAAAATTTCTTGAGGAACAGACGCGCCATCTCTTCCCATGTTGTGATGCTCCCAGGCTTCAAGTTGTCGTACCAGGTGTACGCAGTGTTAGACAGGGACTTCAAAAATTCCTTCATGCAAATCTTTCCATGTCTCGCGTTTTCGTTCATTGCCGAAAGGAAACGGCCAAGATGCTCTCGTGCGTTTCCCTGTCCTGTGTATACCTTAAACTTTGGAGACGTGTAATCTGATGGGAATTCGTAAGCGCGACCTCCTTTGTGTATGGCGGGTCGAGAGAGCTATAGCCATGATCTTGTTTCGCCACGCGGTAATGTTCCTCGATGTACCTGGCTAAGTCTTCTTCGGAAATTCTCCCACTCAGCGCGCCAGAGTCGGTTATCTCTGCCTGGGCCCCCTTTGTAACAACGGGTGTCAGCTTTCCGGGAACAGTTCCCGCGATATTTTGCTCAATAATAGTTCCGTCGACCGGACCGGTACTTACCAGAGTGGCCGCGTCTTCCTTCTGCCGTATCAAAGCCATCAATCGTTGTTGTGTCTTTGCTTGCGGTGCGAACTTTTGGCGCATGTCGTCTGAACTCAAGTTTTGCGCGTCATTACCAGGAGATGGTGCAACTCCTCCTTTGTTTCCTTGTGTCAATGCCGTTTGTACGCTTGGGATTCCCATTGATACCCTTTCGTTTCCTCTTGTGTCTTCGGTGTCACTGTCTGTTGGCTCGTGTTCTAACAAGACATAATCCCCGGCGGGTTCAGAGACCTGCTCGACGTTCTTCCTTGACGCGCTCGGTATCTCTCGCGCCGACTGCATTCCGCTGGACTCGAAATCGGTCTCCCGGTGTGGTCGCCAACTGTGAATGGGGTAAGATATATATCTGATCTGAGTCACAGAGGTAGCGATTCACTTCCTCTATCTTTCTTTCTTCCTATCTCTTTCTCTTAAGAAATGACCCAACCTCCAAAATTAGTCCTCTAATGATCCCATTAGAGTCTTATTATAGAGATCTCCTTTTATCCTTAGGTTGCCATGTGTCATCTCAACCACTTATTCACCTAATTGCCATTCCTTATCTCTTAGGCCTATAAGATCCTTTAACCCAAGCCATTTGAATGGGCCTAGATAGGTATATCCTAGACCCATTAGGCCCTACTAGACTTGGGGTATCCACACATTGCTCGGTTGAACCCAGTGATATTGCTACCTCAAATCAGTTGTCAAGTTTAGTTGACAAAAACACAATCCTTGATAAGTTTACTCTACAAACTCGGACTAGGATAATTTTAGGTGATCGAGACGAAGACCATTGAAGACGAAGACCGGAGCTTACTACTTGATAAATCATAACGTCCTCGCTAAAGGTTAGAAAGTTTTTTCCTTTACATATTTCGTATTTGCCATTTCTATCATATCAATAGTCTATGATGTTGTTTATAAGATCCGAAGGTATTCTAGGATTCTTCACCTTTGCATTTGTCACATCCGTGATAATATGTATAGGTAGAGTATGTTGAATTGTCTCATGAAATGACCTCAACGCTAAACGCATTCATGAACGCGTACATGTCTTGCTTATGGCATTCCTGAGAACGAGCGGGTCTGTATGAACGAGTACATACGAGTTCACTATTTTCTCTTGAATTCCAATTGAAAGCTCTATGAACGCGTACATATAAGCCATGGAAAACTTCCAACTTCCGTATCTTAAAGTTTTCGGTCTAGACATGATTAGTTCTCGGACTCGTCATTACTTGGCCCATGGAATTCAACTACTTAATCCACGCGATGTTCAAACATGTTTTGGACCAGAAGTCGCAAACCTTCAATCAAGGTTGAGTCTTCTTTAACTATTGGCCTAGTCCAAAGTTAGAAGAAGATTGAGAACGGGTATTCAAGCTATGGACTTTCCTAGTTCCGGAACTTGCTTGAGCCCTACTCAAGGTTGCTTAACTTTTAAGCAAAGCCTCCCTTGATGATCATTATAAATAGATGACCTTCTGCAAGATACAACTCAATCCTCTACACAGCTGTGTATCCTTGCATAAAGGTTGGTCGTCATCTCGAAGTCCTTTTCTTGGACAACGACTATTGAAAGACTTCACTTGAGGATCGTGTAGCACAGGTCGGAAGTAAAATTCTTGATCATGTATCTTGGGTCGATTGAATATTTTCAATCTTATCACGACCAAGATTTTATAGAAACTTCGTAAGGTAGATCTTGTATCGTAAACCCTAGAAGTTCCGTAACGCAGATTCACGAACTAGGTTTAATACTAAGTTCGTATAGCGTTAGGAGGTAAAGCTGTTTAGGCTAGATCAATAAGCCCTATTCAGCAAAACAGATTTCCATTAACCTTGACTTTAAGTCTAAAGGAAATCACAATCGTATTCTTGTTTAATTACTTGGATACTTTTAGGCGTCCTGTTAGAGGAAGGGTAGCGCTAGTCTTCACGAAGGGAAGTGGAGAAATTCCTAGGCCTGTAAAGGACGGGTCAGCTAGGGGAATCAAGTACGTAGGTTTCTGCGGGAGCCAAGAGACGTAGGAGCACATTGGTAGCTGAATTGCTTGTAGGGTTAATTCAGTCTCGATACATTCCAGTCCGAAGTCTGAGAGTAGGCTAGCGTCTGTATACCGTTCATACTGAGGGTGTTCACATCTGGACGAGTTCCGGGGTTTTTCTGCCAGATTTGCAGTTTCCTCGCTAACAAAATTTCTTGTGTCGTGCATTACTTTTATCTTCCGCATTATATTTATATCATTAAAAGTATTGTACAAATCCAATTGTTGATTATAGAACCTTTAAGATTACTCAGGTGAATACTTGAATATTGATTTGTGATATCGTTCAAGTAATATAATCAACAGAGTTCACGAATTTAAAAGTTGGTGGTGTATCTCGGTCCCCTCTTTTTCAGTATCCCATAGCAGCATAGCCGCAAACATGGAACTAGGAACACGAATGGAGCAGTAGAACCGAAGCACTGAAACTAAATATTTCGTAGGATCACTTTTACTCAAAGAGCTCATATGAAGATACAACATGTATCCTCACTAGAAGCTTCGTAATAAACAACAAGAGCACTGGTCAACAAAATTTAGCTTAAAAAAAAAAAAAAAATATGCCGACTAAGAGGCTTTCCCAGCAAGCGATGAACAGGCAAGCCGATGACCCATCAGAGCAAGATGTGGTGCCCTCTTCCAAAACAAGGGAGCGGGGCGGTGGAGGATTGTTACCCGATGAGAGAGTAATACCAAAATCCTTGTGCCACAAGCAAATGCACAAATATGCGAGCATACGCAATCAAATCAAACCAAAAGAGAGCGCACAATAAAAAGAAAAAACTAAATAATAATATACAAAATTAAAAGTCA
>JAJJMA010343705.1:0-16887 GCA_023529015.1 Papaver nudicaule
GGATACTTTAGCATTCAAAGTGACTGAATCACGACAGAATTTAGTGAGATCAACATCTGTTAATTCAGCTTCTGGTTTCTTCATGTTTGCCACTTTTTCTGCCACATAGTTCTTTGCCTTGTCGATTATTGATTCAGACATTGTTTTTTCTCTTCTTCCTTGATCTCTTTCTTTCTCTCTAAAACAAAGATGATTAGCTGAAGAAATGCGTACATTAATACTGATAAATATTTTTAATTTTCCAAATAATCTAAATTTAGTGAGTTTCTATGTTTGGCTTATTCTCCTAACATTTTTAGGATCTTGGTAATTAATTAGGGTAAATGGGTGATTTTCACTTATGTATAACCTGAGTAAACGGCACCAGAGCGTGCTGTTTGTTGATACGTCAACCATCAAGTTAGTGTCGGCCAGAGGAGACGTGTGTGTTGTTCACACACGTGAACGCTGGTCCATTGCCTCAAAAACGCACGCAAAAGAAAACGTTTATTTACATTCAAAATCAAAAAAATGACATAACGGTAAGGAGTAATTCTACCCTCACCGTAATTTACACACTGATTTACACCTTGGAAGGATCCAACGGTTTGGATGTGATATTAGATATGATGTGTGGGCCCCATCGTAACTAATTGCACCGTGTGTGTTACACACCACTTTACACCGTGTGACACTATTGATACTGGCCCCTGCAAATCTCCGTTGATGGGACCCATGCATCATATCTAATATCACATCCAAACCATTGAATCCTTTCAAGGTGTAAATCAGTGTTTAAATTACGGTGAGTGTAGAATTACTCAACGGTAAGTCGAGGTCAAACCGCTGAATTGCTTTTTCCCTCACCACAACCACCACCATCAGCACCTGGGTTGCACAGACGCGCCGATTTTGGGCCCGAGTCCGCGTCGGACTCGTGTCGGACGCGGACGCGGACACGACACGCATACGACGCGGTCAGCTCAGTCAACTCGGTCAGCTCTCTACTTTAAAGTGATAATTTAGTATGTTCTCCCTTGAGATTCGAACTCTCAAGGTCGTAATCCCACCTAAGAAGCATAACCATTGAGCCATTCACGCTTTTGTGTGTATGTTGTATATTTTCAACATTTTATACTATTTCTCCTAGCATTAATTTCATATATTAGTATAGTTAAATTATATATTTACTAAGTATATAAACGTGTCCGCGTCCTACAATTTTGAGAGCTCGCTCGTGTCCGCGTCCGTGTCGTGTCCGCGTCTCCGCGTCCGAGTCCGTGCAACCCAGATCAGCACCACCACATGGAAGATTGTGCCACCATCAAAATGTGAGTGACACATCTTAATATCCGTTCTGACAAATGTTCAAAGGGGCGCGTCACCCAAGAGGGCAAAGAAAAAGATGTTAGTTGGGCACAGTACCGGTCCTCCTAGACCACCACCACCACCACCACCACCAATGGGAGGAGGAGGAGGAAACACTGATCTGATTCCTGCATCTATGAATTCATCCAAACTCACTTCTGTTCTTAAACAATTATCTTCACTTGTTACTACCGGTCAACGTTTTGATTCTCGTCAGTTCAATCTCTGTGTTGCTCTAGCCAGGTTCATTTTTGCACTATAACTGTTTGTTTTATTACCTCTTAGAAAACATACATTTGATCCATTTTGATTTTTGATTCTTGAAATTGCAGAGGGATTGATTATGCAATTGCAAATGATGAGATTCCAGATGGAGTTCAGGAGTTACCTTCCCTTTTCAAACAGGTATAAATAATTTTCATTTCTTTTAACAACATTTGAAATGTGATTTACTGAAGGGGGACTAATCAATTTTACTTAAACCTTGTTTAGGTTTGTAAAGATAAGAATGGGGTCTTACTGCAAGCAACTGGTATGATGCTGATGGTTTCATTGAAGGTAAATTTTTGTTTGGAAAATCTTGATTTAATAATAATTAGAAAAAAAAATGCCGAATATAATGATTTGTCATGTGTGGCATTTGACTGCCAAGCATGCATGGAGGCACCATTCGATGGCAATGGGTTCAGTCGTTTGGGTTGTTTTTGTGTACCATTACCCTTTTTTTAAGAAATCTGCATCGGTATTTTGCTGCAATTGGATAGTAAACACTTCATGGACAGTTAGGGTTTCTCCACAGTTTGACAAGTTCTGCTCTTTTGTTGTTGTTTTGATAAGTGCATTCGTATCTTTTTCTGTAAGAAGACGGGATGATATATATGCAGTAAAAGCTCTATAGAGTATTAGGGTGCAATATGATGTAGACAAGATAATAATGTTGGATAGAAATTTCAAGTTTTCTTGTGCAGACGACGCAGGGCAGATAATTAATTCAGTACTCTTACAAACTAAAAAACCTGCTTACAGTATCTAAAAAATATTATTGTGAAAACTGAAGATTCTTTTTGAATTGCCATGTAGCTGTTCAACATGTTTATCTTATATTGTGTTTACATTTTGTTTAGAGTGCTTGTCGGAGTGGATGGTTTCTGGCTAAAGATGCTGATGAGCTTCTTGATTGCGCAAACAAGGTTTGGGAATTTTCTTAACTCAATATCGAGTCCACACGAAGTTTTTGACCTTTACCTTTTGGAAGAAAATTATTTGACCTGTGGCCGGGAATTTCCAACCGTTTAGACAAAACCCTCATTTTGGTAGCAAGTTATAAATCCTCAGATCTGTTGCATATGATTTTAATACTATGTTTTTCTGGCATCCAGGGATTTTAGCTTGCCTTTATATCCCCTAATTGTGTTTGATATTTTTATAACTTAGTATTAAAAAATTTCCCTAACAATGTAATTTTTGAATAATTAGTTACGTGTGGGTTTTTGCAATCCGGCGGATATTGTCATAGAACCAACTAATCCTCCACCAATAATCTCAAAAATTCTAAACAGGTATGAAGCTTCAGAAAACATCCTATTCTTGCTACAATTGTGGCTTTTGTTCATATTTGTCAGTGATTGTGCTGGTACCAGTTAAACTACACTCTCTCGCTGATTCATTAGTTATTTCAGTTTAGCAGGTCCTAGATAGTTTTTTTGTAACTTGAATTTTTTTCTCTATAGTGTTGTGAACTTTCCTCAGATTGTGTCTTAGGTGTTATTGTTGTCGCTCAATATAGTGTAGTTTTTTTTGTAACTTGAAATTCTTTTCTCTAGTGTTGTGAACGCTTCTCAGATTGTGTCTTAGGTACTGTCGTTGTTGCCTGATATACTGATTGCAGTCTTCGTATTTTGCGCAGATTCTGTCCCTGCATTAAAATGACGCGCATCTTTGCTTCTCTTGAACTCAAGGTTCTTAGATACCTTTTCCAATGATTTATTATTACTTTGTTAAGAAAATATTTCTTTCTGCTTTGAAGGTGAAGCAGCAAAGTTTTTCGGTTTAGACATGTTTGCTTCACTGCTCTTTTATAGTACCAGACATTCTTATATGGTGTTTTGGAACCCTCATTTTCTATTTTTTGTGTTTGTAGCCCGGGTTTGGGGCTTATTTGCTTGATTTCCATGTGTCAAAGAATGATGCTACTGCACGCGAAAAGATTGTAAGTATTTCACTACATACATGACACACTCCGAAAATTTGTCTTAGTGTTACCAGGCAAAGTTTATTTAAGCAAATTTTGCTCGCAGAAACTATTTCCCGAGCAAATTTGTTTATCCATCAAACTTCCTGATGATCCTTTAAAGTATCAATGAATTATTTCTGCACAGTTTCCAATAAGTACTAGGTTATCTTCGTTTCCTTTCCTTACCCACTGTTCTGGACTTCTTTCATTTGTTACTAAATAGCTCAGTTAATGCTCATTGCTCGTTCTGCAGCGGTTATTTGTTGCTCGAATGGATAACGTAGATACATCTGCTTGCCTTATAACCCCTCAGGAAGCAAAGTACTAGCCACTTAGTCCTCAGCTCTTTGAATTTTTCGAAACTTCTCTGATTCTCTTCTTTTCTGAATATTCTTTCTCTTGCCTCTGCAGTTTCTTGTTAAATGGCAAGGGAATACGAAGAAGGACTATTAATTCATTGGTTTGTATACTACATTATGATATTCTTACTGCATGAATTCGTGTCAGCTATGGTTTCACTGTAAATAGTAGATGAAAAAAAAGAGAGTAGAGATTTATTAGTTGATTCTTTGATCAGGATCATGGGCCACAAATCCCAACAAATGTGACCGCGATGGTTAAATATGGAACAAATCTCCTACAGGCTGTTGGGCACTTTAACGGTCTCACTCTCTCTGAAATTTTATTTCAGACACTCAGATACGATTTTGCTGGTTTACATACAGATGACAGATCAGTAACTGTTTGATCTGTTTTGTACAGGTAATTATACCATAATCATTGGTTTTACGAGTGAGGTATCATCTATTGATATTCCAGATCTACAACATTATGCACGACCTCTTTCTGCTGTGAACAGTTTAGGTATTTCAATTTAGGATGTAGTGCCATATTGCTATAGTTTTATGTGCAATTAATTTGTCATTTTTTGAAGCTCTAAATGAACAATTAACTTATCTTTTTTACGTTTATCAGATTCTGAGATAGTCAAAGGGGTGTCACGTATATCACTTAATTGTCCGATAAGGTCCGTTATGGGATCCTTGCTATAAATTTCATATATCTGGTGCTTGTCCATACTTCTGTTTCTTTTTTCATACTGTTTTGCTGGATCGGATGAACTTATCATGCACTCAAATTTATCTCTCTATCGTTATTCACGATTTTAACAGCTTCAAACGGATATCTGTTCCAGTGAAGGGGCGACTTTGCAAACACCATCAGGTGAATCATTGCAGAATACTCTAGGGTTCTCTTTCTCTGTCATATTGTATCTTTGTTTTTAACTCGGTAGTTTATACTGCACCAGTGCTTCGATTATGCTAATTATATCAAGATTAACTCAAGAAAACCTTCCTGGTGCTGCCCTCAGTGCAATCAATCAGTCTGCTACACAGACATACGCATTGATCAGCGTATGGTTGAGGTAAGCTTTTCTTATTTACCTTTACATTGAAGTGATTATTGCCACTTGATACCTCATTTGGCTTCGTCCCTTCGTATGTAGGTATTGGAAGATGTAGGAGAGAATGTTGCAGATGTTATTGTCTCAGCAGATGGATCCTGGAAACCTGTCAGGGAGACTGATGATCCTTCAAATAAAAAAGATAAAACCCCAAGGCTAGGGATCGAAGGAGATGATTCAGACAAATGTGTACCTGAAAGATTCTCAGATTCTGCCGCAAATGTTGTGAAAGGAATTAACGGGAATGATGCAATGCATACTAGTGAAGTTGAGGATTTAAATCCCCTGAAAAATTATGTGGATGTTAATCCGCCAATGGAATTTGACACTACTGGGATCCAAAATGAAGATGCATTCTGTTCAGGATTTCTCTTCTCAAATTCTTCTGCCGCTAGCGATACAGTGGCACAGACACCAAACACAAGATTAAATCCCAGGGCGATGGATCCTATTTTAGAGCCATCTTTGACCAGTTTTAGGCTGATTCGAGTGGTAACTGACGCTGTTACTCCTACCCATAATCTAGGTCCAGGGGATGTGCCTGAAGCCTCTCAACCTACAACTTCTTTGACTCGCAATTACCCAGAGACTGATAATATATCACTGCAGTGGTTACTAAAAATCAATGGTGAGAGTTGGAGGCAGAAACCTAGGAATATTACCAGAACCCCCAAAGTTGTTCAGGCACTCCCGGTCCAGCCTCTAGTGCCGAATTCTCGCCAACGAGCACGACCAAGACCAAGGCTGAGTTTTTCAACATCAAGTACTGCAGATGCTGGTGGTGCAATAGAAACTCCGCAGCAAAGGTTTTCTAGGTCAAATATGGATGCAAATTCTGCTGACATGTCTGCATCTCCTGGTGGCTTTCCGTCGATGACACAGGTTTGAGATCTACCTGTTATAATAATTTATTTACCTTCTTCCTGTCTGTGGAGTAGTCACACACGTTAGAATAGTACAGCATATTCCATCAATGCGATGTAATTAATATTCTATTCAAATGTAATGGGTGGGGGCCCATACGAAGGTGGTGGCATTTCCCCCACCCAAGTGAGATGACTAGATATTACAATTGTTCTTAACTTTTCCTTGCTGCTTCTTGATATATTTGTCTTCGCTTCTGAATTGCTCATCTTTCAGAACTGGGTTCCCCGTCAGCCAAGCTCTTGCCAAAGTAACGACAGGATATCGTCGAGTCAGACAAGTGAGGACCTCCAAAACCATCAACCATCTCCTGTCGCAAGAGTCTCCCATTTGGCGAGCCAACCTGTAATGGCTAGACCGGCCCCTCATTTATCCCATATGCTTGGTCGACAAGGAGGATCTCTCTCTAATGCGGCTTTACAACCAAGAGGCCAACATTTTCTGATGAAGTCTCAGCAGCCTGCCCAGCGGGAAAGAACTCTGCCCGTCGTACCAGTTCAGCTTCAGCCTATAAGAGATTCATCTTCCCTAATTGTTGGTGACACAGGGAAAGCTTTGATTGGAGAACAAAGACGAGGAAATGGGGAAGCGAAAATTCCAAAATTTTCTCGAGTTAATAACTCGTCAGAAGCAACCCCTGTGCGGAATTGGCAGCCTCCGGGAAGAATGAGGGGAAGCTTATCAGGCCGGACATTTTCTGATGCTCTTACCGAGAATATAATATTACCATCCCAGGTAACATCTCCATCCACCACCCGGGCTTCACCAGTAAATCCAATTTCAACTCCTGGTGCCAGTGGTGGTTCATCTCAACGTCTCTCGGCAATGCCTCCGCCAGTAAATACAATCTCAACACCTAGCGGCTGTGGTTCATCTCAACGTTCCTTGGGGATGCCTCCACCTGTATATCCAATCTCAACTCCTAGCGGCAGTGGTGTTGCAGCTCATCATCTCTCGGCGATGCCTCCTCCAGTAAATACAATCTCAACACCTAGCGCCAGTGGTGGTTTATCTCAACGTCCCCTGAGGATGCCTCCACCTGTAAATCCAATCTTAACTCCTAGCAATAGTGATGGTTCAGCTCAACGTCTCTCGGCGATGCCTCCACCAGTAAATACAATCTCAACACCTAGCGCCAGTGGTGGTTCATCTCAACGTCCCTTGGGGTTGCCTCCACCTGTAAATCCAATCTTAACTCCTAGCGATAGTGATGGTTCAGATCAACGTCTCTCGGCGATGCCTCCACCAGTAAATACTATCTCAACACCTAGTGGCAGTGGTGGTTCATCTCAACATCCCTTGGGAATGCCTCCACCTGTAAATCCAACTCCAGGCGGCAGTGGTGGTTTAGCTCAAATACCCTCGTATATCGCCGACAATTCTGATAAGCATGCAACTACTTTGGCAAACCAACGGATGCAAGTAGATGCAGAAGTATGTGATGAAGCCGAGGTGGGTACCAGTGAAACCGAACAACAAAGCAAATATGGTGTTCGAGGTCTTAAAATGCAGAAACATCCCACCTTAGTCCAAGCAGAGATGGAAGTATATGATGAAGCAGGATTTTGCAGGATACTCAGGGATGGTAAGCATGTGAAAAAAAAAGTATGTTTATCTGTTTATGTGGTTTTCACCTGAATATATCAACACACTGAATATAGAATATAAAAAAGAATAGAACCAAGGGAAAAGTTCTTTGGCATGAACAAAGGTTATCTAGAAATATATAATCTGTCAACAAAGGAGTTAGCAGTGAAGCCACTTTAGAATCTTTTTTGGTGGTTTTGTTGTCTCTCGTTTGCATGTGGACATGAATACACTAATTTCATAATTTCAGTGACAATGAGCATTTTTCACTTGTGCTTCAGATGACGAGGCCGAGGGGAAAAAGATGAAAAAGACAGTAGCTAGGGAAGAGTTAGGATTGAATAGACAGTCTGGCTTAACTACTGAAGGGCTCAATAAAACTAATGTCAGTGTTAAGCAAGGCAATCTTACAGCCAATTGTGATGGTTCAATCATGTCCATGGAGGTTTGTAATTCTGATTATTTATTGTGTTTATAAGCTTTGCCTCTAGATGTTTATGCTCCAAGATTTACCTCTTCTTTTTTAACAAAGTTTCAGCTGCTGGGGATCTCCTCGAGATATTTTAACAGAGTTATCCTTCATTTTCCTGGATGTAGGTGGAAAGCAATCCTGGTGAAAAGACCTCTGTCATCTTCAAACCAAAGAAGTCGAATGCAAAGAATGATGTTAAGGTACCTCATTTGTTTGTTGTCATCACTTTCCTCATTTACCAAATAAGATAACCAAAACAAATTCCTGTCACTTATGTGACCGACATGGAATGCAAGTACGAGATTCTCTGCCTCCCATCGTGGGACCGGATGCGAATTATATATTTGATCCATAAATGATTTCAGTATTATACTATTATTGCTTTCCCACTTTTCCCCGATGAAGTAATCTTACTTTTTGAAATTCTTAAACAGGAAAAGCATCAGTCAGTGAAAATTGTACAGGAGCGTTTTGTATGCAGGGCATGTGGTCAGGTTTGTGCATTTTTGAGACCGTAGGCTTGTTTAGCAAACTTACATAATTAATCTTTTCTGTATTTGAGATCTCAGTTTGTTATTCAACTAGGAGGGACACATGAGGACCAACAAGAACTGTCCTATGTATGGAGAATATTTAGACACCCAAATAAAGCTTACCAACAACATGCATGCACCTACTATGGTCGATCAACCTATGCAAGTAGATGCAGAAGAATGCGAGAAAGCTGAGGTGGGCAGCAATGAATCTAAAACAGGCAAAACTGATGGAGCTAGAGAACTTGAAATGCTCAAGTGGGCAGCAGGATTGTGCAGGATGCGCCTGGATGGTAAGCAGGGGAAGCATCCAACCCAAGTCCAAGCTGATGAGGAAATCGAAGATGAAGCTGCAGGATTGTGCAGGATGGAGAACATTAGTCGTGAATCTCGTGATCCAAAGGAGGTTTGTAAACCTTATTACAGTTTTGCCCCTGGATTGACCCAGTTTTTGCGAGGTCTCCCCATGCAGGAGATCGTCTTAACAAACTATAAATATATTACTCTTTTTTTTTTTTTTTTTTTTTTTTTTTTCCTGGATGCAGGTAGAAAGTGTATGTGGTGAAACAACCTTCTCTGGCAACATCGAATCAGTGAGTGATGCTAAGGTAGTTCCCATGTTTGTTGTTATCAGTTTTCACAGTAAAATGTTGATGGCCTAAGTATCTAAGAAAAATTCGTTAATCCCTCAATTGGAAACAAAATTGCATGCAGCATGTAGCACTACTTTGTGGCCAATGTGGAAATAAGAGTGAGATTCTCTCCTTCCCATCTAGGGATCTGTTTGTAAATGAAATAAAAACTGATCTTAAATTCTTATGCATTGGCGAAATGGAAGCCAGACAAGTTGAATTGTTTAACTATAGCTTTTACAAGGTTGGATTCTGGTATTATTACTTTCCCTGATGAAGCCATCTTTCTTTTTGAAATCCTTGAGCAGGTAAAGCACTCCGCAAGTAAAAATACACGGGAACGTTTTGTATGTGGGGCATGTGGTCAGGTTTGTGCAGTTTGTCAACAGATTGTTTATTTAGGAAAATTTCATAATCTATAGTTCTGTATTTGACATCTCAACTTCCTGGACTAGGATGGGCACATGAGGACCAGCAAGAACTGTCCTAGGTATGGAAAAGATGTGGACATACAAATGGTTGAAAGCTCTGGCGGGGAAAGGGTATCTGGGAAGCGAAACCGTAGCAGTTCCAATGCCCAACCAAAGATAAATGTGAGTGTAAACTGTATGAAAGATATGCAAGAGCTTGTAAAAAGATACATGAATGAAAAAAGACAAATGAATGTAAGTAGTAGTGTTGATAAATAAAGATCTATTACCATGTTGCGAAATCAAGAACCCCTTTGGTTTTCTGAATATTCGAATTCATTTGTGAAAATTATGTATAATTGATAGTAATTCTGTATAAGTCGTGGTCAAGTGAGTTTAAATGACATTTTTCTGCCTTGGTATCAGTCCATCACCAACAGACATATCATGCAAGAGCTCGATCCAGTAAATGAAAAGGAAGATGAAGATACAGAATCGGATCCAGAATTCGGTCCAGTAAAAGAGAAGGAAGAAGAAGCACGTAGATTCAAAAGAGAATGGATGCAAGAAGCTCGTGATGATGATCTAGGTGATTCCGAAGAGGCCTATATCCTTAGAGCTGAACAAGCAAGTAAAGCAGCCAATGAAGAATTGAAATCGGCATGGCGGAAGCGTCAGCGGGCACGAACTCTGTTGGAACATGCGGACTTGGCAGCAGAGAAGGCAACCATGGCACTGAAGATTGCCCAAGCTATTCGGTTATCCGGGTCTTCAGAGGTAGCTGCTTCATCTTATCTGGATGATTGATTCAACTGCCCGAGGGTAAAGTCAATATTTACTTCATTACTGTATATCTCATTCTTTTTGTACATATGAGGAAGTGTATGTTTGTATTGAAGAGAAGAAAACCAGCAGAGAGTGTCATTACTGTATAACCGTTATGGGTACCCCAAGCAAATTGTATTCAAACCCATTTTAACCACAGATGCATTGGAAATCTGGAATCCTCTTTTTGTGGTAAAAATTCCAAATTTTGAAAACCCAAAAATATAGCTCAGACTTTGCGTAAATCTAAATAAATAAAATTCTAAATTTGGTATTTTGAAAACTCCAAATACCAAATTTTTGATAACCCCATTCTGGCTCCATATTAAAGAAACAGTTTCAATCTTTTTTCTATTTTTGGTGTAGTAAATGCTCAAAATCTATTCATTCTCATTCAGGAATGAATTGATTAAAAAGGCTGATTTGGGGGCCGGAGGAAATGATAGGGGACCAGATAATAAAACAAAATAGAGTTATTTCTAAGCTTTTTCAAAAACCCCTTATCCGACATATTTTCTTAAATACCAAAATATCCCTATTTAATTAGAACTAATGAATTAGATTAGTTGAACTAAACTTAGATTAGTTGTTAAACTATTCAAAGTGTCGCCACCACCACCACTACCGGCACCAGCGCCACCGCCACCACCACCATTAAATTTCGTCTGTATTTTTGGCAACAAATCCAGCCGAAACTAAATTAGATTTTGTGATTCCATAGCCTATTTTCGGCTCAATTTTAACCCAGAATCCATCCGAAAATAGAAGAAGACGATGGAGAAGACGATGGACAGTAAATTTTCGGCTAGCTTTTTCAAAATTAAGCCTATTTTCGGCTGGATTGGCTGCGACACATTTGGTAACTTATTTTTCGTCTGGTTTGTTGCATGAAATACAGACGATAATTGATTTTCGTCTAGATTTTTAGGGTTTCACCCAGCCGACAATTAGATTTTGTGATTCCATAGCCTATTTCGGCTCAATTTTAACCCAGAATCCAGCCGAAAATAGAAGAAGACGATGTACAGTAAATTTTCGGCTAACTTTTTCAAAATTAAGCCTATTTTCGGCTGGATTGGCTGCGACACATTTGGTAACTTATTTTTCAACACAGACGATAATTGATTTTCGTCTAGATTTTTAGGGTTTTATCCAGCCGAAAATCACTCCGAAATATCATTTTTAACCATTCAAAAGAGGAATCAAAGCATATAAACTTAATCATAGACAAAATTAAACAACAGGAGGAGACGATGAGACGATGGAGGAGACGATGAGACAATGAAGAAGACGATGAAGAAGAAGATAAAGGTTTTTGTTAATCCTTAATTTAAAAGGGTAACTTGACTTTTCATATCATTTTGACACCCCTTATAACACACTCTAAGATAGGGATAAAAATCCCGGTCCCCCTATCATTTTCTCTGGCCCCCAAATCAGCCTTTTTGATTAAAGGTAATGAGTATGGATGCTATAAAACAACAAATGTTGACCCATGTATTGTAGTGGTATCACACCACACCTGACAAGTAGATTAAAAGTAGAAGCTACAATTTAACAAATCTTGCCCAAAAAAAAAATTCCTAAAAAACCTGGAGTCATTGGGGCCGATTGAAAAGAATGGGGGCAGACTGAGGTTATTCGACGACCCGCTTGGACGTGTTAAGGGATGGCTAAATGGGTGGGCAAAAAACCAGTTTACCCTTTCCCAAATACGTAAAATGTATGTACTAGCCTTTCCTAAAATGTTTTAACCTAAACCTACCGAATGAAGTAATTCATTCTTCTCCTCCCCTTCTCCTCTTCCCTTCCCCTTCCCCTTCTTCTACAACCACCATTATCATCCTCTATCACCACCCAATTCCGCTTATATCTTCTCTTTCACCACCATTCTTATCCCATATTCCCAATTCTATTCGGTGGCTTCTTAATTATTTGATTTCATCGTCGATTATTCGTCGTTAAGCGTCGATTCGATAACGATTCATCGTCGATATGATGAGTCCGAAAAAGAATAAAGGAAAGGAGACAGCACCCCCTCCTTCAACTAGTCCAAATTCTTCTTCTTCTACTCCCTCTTCAATTCGAGATGAGTTTGTCGACGATAACGACGAAGATACAACCCCCGACCCAGAAATTGAAACTTGGTTCCAAGGAGAAGTGACAGAGGAAGCTCCACCAAATCCATCAATGGTCTCAGTAAGGTAATTCTCAATCTAATTACAAGCTTTTGTGTATGAATTTAGCTATTAGGGTTTCCAATTTTCGCCCAGAAAAAATCACAACTCGGTAGCTTATAGATCTATCGAGTATGAAAATTTACAGAGTCGACAGATCTTTTGTTTTACCGAATATATGTTTCATATCTCCTAATTCCTGTAAAATTTGAAAGAGTTATTCGGTGGCAAATTTGTCTACCGAGTTATATTTTGCATATTCGGTTGCTTGCCTGCTCGCCGAGTATATATTTCTGCCGAGGGATTTTATGCCACTCGGTTGATTGTTTATATATCATGCTACCGAGTATACTATGACAGAACTCCACATTCCTGTAAAATTTTAAGGTCTTACTCGGTGGCTATTTTGTCTACCGAGGGACATTTTTGGTTATTCGGTTGGTTTTTTGCTTGCCGAGTATATTTTTTGTGCCTTTAGTTTACACCACTCGGTAGATAGTTTATATATCGATCTACCGAGTGGTGTTAGACACATGTACTGGTTAATCATTATAGAATTTGATATGCTTGTTTTTTGTTTCTTTGTTGTTTAATTTGGTATGCCTTAGGGCCAGGGAATTGAGAACCAAGAGAAGCCAAGACACCCCAGAACTATACAATACCCTGAACCCTCCTATAACTATACAATCTCCGGAAAGTCTACCGGCACGAACTCAAGGGGGTCAGAAATTCGGAGCTAGACACCGCCAGAAAGTTGCTGCTGCTAAGGTTGCTAAAAAGGCATCTAGGGCTGCTGCTGCAGCAATATGGAATCAAGAAAGGGGTGTTTTAAGTAGAGGTACTTCAGGTGCAGTTGGTTCTAGTAAGGTGTTTCTAGTAGAGGTGGTGCAGGTAGAGGTGGCGCTAGTAGAAAACAAGCTAGGGCTGCTCCTGCACCTACACCTACACTTCAGATTGAAGAAGAAGAAGAACAGGCTGACCAAGTACAAGAAAATGATGATAAGAAACCTTCTGGTACCCCTAAAGAATGGTTGAACTTTAAGATGATTGAAGATCACGCTGATGAACAACCTCCCGGTACCCCTAACGACGGTGGTGAATTTCTTTTTGGTTACAAGGATTCTTGGGCGAAAGCAATCTATTGCGCTGGGGTAAGAGGTTCAACCATTTAGTTTTTTTTTAGTTACTTGGTTACCTGTTATTGCATACCTATAGTCATGTTTATGTTGTTTTCCTAGGATCATGTGGATGCAATTCGCATTCTTAAACCCGTATCTTCGGCTTTGAAAATGAAGTTGTGGCCGATAGAGGATCTTTGTTCCGGAGCTTTGAACTTGTGGATGACTCGCAGTTGTTGTCATCCGTTGAAAACTCGATGATAGACCATGATAAGGTGTAAATATCATCCCTCGTCGAGCGTTTTATGGCGAGACTGACACTATGCATCTGCCATGTGGAGAGGTTACATATAACTCCAGAAGATGCACACCATATTACTAAAATTTCGCCGACAGGCAAGTCAGTTGCGGATGGAAACAAGGCTTCGGTTGATTGGAAAGAGCTCGACCGTCTCGCTTTAGTATGCTTGGGTTGGAGTCCGCCTAAATATGAAGAGGAGTGGAGAAAGTGTGCCACATACAGGAACAGACAGCTCGATCTGAAATCCTTAAGGGACCAGTTTAGCGGAACTGCTGCACGGGAAAAGGCAGAAGAGGAGATATCTCCAGATACTTGCAGGCATACGGCTACAATTTACTTGCTCTATGTGCTTGGGTGTGTCATCTTCCCCAACAAAACAGGGAGCAGGGTTGATGCCAACTATTTACAGTTTCTAGAGGATCTTGATAGTGTGAAGACCTACGCCTGGGGAAGTGCATGCCTTGCATTCCTTTTGAAGGAGATGAGGACTGCCTCAAGGAAGAATACTGCACAAATTGGAGGGAATGTTGCGATACTTCAGGTAATTCTATTACCATAAACCTCGATTCCCAATTTTGTCTTTCGCTTGCAACTTCTAACATTTTGTGTAATATACGTAGGTTTGGGCTTACGAACATTTCCAAAAACTCGAGAGAGCAACTAAAAATGATAAATGGGAATCTGATGAAGGTTATGGGAAAAAGTGGATATTCACTAGAGGTAAGATTCAGGCGAGAGTCCACATCCAAGCCCAAAAATTGATTGACCTTCGGATTATGTTCGACAACATTACGGAGAATGACATTACCTTTGATCCATACAAGGATAATCCGGAAGCCCTCCATAACGAGATGAGATGGTTTTATGAGGGTTTGTGGCACCCTACTGGCTATGATATGTATAATCCAACTCGTGTTATGCGTCAACTAAGGAGGGTACAAGCAGAACCTTGGAAGTCGGTGCGTGAAGGGTGGAACAAACTTGATCTTGAGAGTTGCTCAGCTACAGCACATTCAATCACGGTAGAACACAATATAGATCCAACCATAGATGGGCAGTGGGAATGAGAAGACATTTTATTTTGAAGGTTGGCCAATGTGTTGTGGGACAGGGTGATGTGGCGCCGGAATACATGGCATGGTACCGGAATGTTTCTCACCCCTTTGTGATTCGTCGACATGGGAATCAACCAATATCAACTAGATTACCTCCAAGCTTTGGTGGCGGCATAACTTCTTACAAGTCTCTCCTTAAGGGATTGCCCAAAGCTATAGCGGCTAGAGTGGTACGTATTCTTATTAGATACGGTTTTTGTGGTTTAACTTGTTCAATTTTGTTAGTACAAGAAAATGTGTTGAATTATGGTTTAAATTGCATACAAAAACGAAGAATTGAGTTTGCAACAACAAGATTTATGGAATGTATCAAGTTAAAAGAGCCTTTGAAGACAAGAAAAATCACAGAAACCTGTGAACTTTTGGGTAATTTTGATAATGAAGCATATGCTACACAGTATGGGGAGACTAGTGAGCCATTGGAGAAGACCAAGCGGTCGTTGGATTCAACCAGTAGTGATAAAGAAGACGATACTGATGGAAGTGGTAGAGGTGGAGGTGCTAAACGAGGCCGTAAGGGAATGGGTGCTAAACGAAGCCATGGTGGTGGTCGTGGTAATTGAAATTAAAAGTTTGTTGAACTTCCTTCTTCACAAGAAAAACCTTTGTTGTTTGGATTGCATTTGTTTGTTTTAGACCTCTGATGTGTGCGGATTTCATTTTTTATTAGGTTTGTTACACTGCATTGTCAGAATAGAAACACTACTCGGTTGATGTTTATTTTTTTTTGAAGCTACCGAGTATGCCTGGTTATTTGTTGTCTTTCTGTCTGAAGAAATTGGCATATTCGGTTGGTTATTTTGCTGGGTCGAGCTACCGAGTATTATAGTTGGTTAGTACAGACACTACTCGGTAGCTATTGTTGCTACTGAGTATTCGTTGTATATCATAAAACTTTAATGACACTCGGTTCTACAACTAATATAAGTTTCACCACTGGTTTAGAAAAATAAATTTTCATTAACTAACAACTTAAAGGATTACATTGAAATTAAAATTCGGTTCTTCTACTAGAATGACTGCTAATAAGTGCAAGGATTACTCATAAATCAAAATACACTGAAGGTTATGAGAAAACCCTTTAGCTCAGCGTAATGTGCTTCGTACTTGAAATCCTTTCCTTTACCTTGTTTCCTTTACCTTTAGCTCAGCGTAATGTGCTTCATCCTCCGTAACATCTTTCCCAAGTTGAGCTCGGACCAATCTCCCAAAGTGCATAATATCATGCGCGTTTTGTTGTATGATCCACCATCGATCTGCCAGGCCTGTTGCATCTCGCACATATTGTTTTAAGGTATATTCTGTAGATCAATAGTCTACCGAATATAAAGATTCATATTTTGTGTAGATTTTAGGCACTTTTACCCAAAAAAAGTGCCGTTGCTGAGTTCTATATATAAGAAAAACTTTCTTCACAACCATAACTACACAAATATTACCCAACTTTCTAAGATCAAACCACTTATATCCATTTAAACTCCACCAATGACAAACATTGCGCCATGGGATACGGAGGAGGATGGGTGGTTGGTGTGTGCGTTCATCATTGTTTACAATAAGCATCCAAATGATAGTTACTGCCAGTTTTGGAAGGGAGTAAGGGCTCATTATCACGGTTTCACCGGAAATACTAAAGAACACACGTGGGAGAAACTAGCAAATAGATTCGACTACATCAAAGGGGATATGAGAGAGCATTGTTAATATGTCAAATGATAGGTTCTAAATTTCTTGACGAAAACACTTCG
>JAJJMA010343716.1:0-21106 GCA_023529015.1 Papaver nudicaule
TTGATTGTGTACGGACCTTCCCACACTGGCTCTAGCTTTCCCGCGTTACCTTTTTGGTATGGCGGTATTTCTCGTAATACGAGTTCGCCAGGTTGAAACTCTCGTTCAATTACTTTTTTGTTGTATCCTCGGGCAGCCCCTTTCTGGTAATTAATGATGTGTTGCCGAGCTTCCTCCCTTTCTTCTTCGAGGTCATCCAATTTTGCGTATATTAAATCTGCCGACAGGTTCTGTTCCCACGCTTTGTATTTATCTGTTGGTATCATTATTTCTGTAGGCAGTACTGCCTCGGTCCCGTATGTTAGGTGAAAAGGAGTCATTCCCGTTGCTCGTCTTTGTGAGGTTCTGAATGCCCATAGTACGTTGTGCAGATGTTCGCACCACTGCTTCTTGTGCGGCAATACTCGCTTTTTCAAGTTGTCTCCTATTGTTTTGTTTGTTGCCTCGGCATGTCCGTTACTTTGAGGATATATTGGCGTCGAGGTACCGAGCCTTACGTTGTATTGATTTAGAAGTTCTTTAACTTCGGCACTGAGGAATTCTTGGGTGTTATCCGAGACTATCTCTGCGGGTACTCCGAATCGATAGAATATGTTCTCCCAGAAGAATGTAAATACTTCTTTTCCCATGTGGCTTCGCAAAGCTTTGGCTTCGATCCATTTGGAGAAGTAGTCGGTTGCGACTATAATGTATCTTCGTTGCCCCGTTCCTGGAATGAACGGGCCAACGATGTCTACCCCCCATTTGGCAAAGGGCCATGGGCTTAGTACTGAATTCAAGTTTGTTACTGGCGCGTGGATTCGCTTAGCGAATCTTTGACATGGGTCACATTTTTGAGAGATGCTCTTTGCATCGGTATGCATATATGGCCAATAGTATCCCTGAGCCTTTGTTCGCTGTGCCAGTGCTCTCGCACCGCTGTGGGTACCTGCTTCGCCGCTGTGCAGTTCTTTCATTAGTGCGATTCCGTCTACTCGGTGCACACACCTTAATAGTGGTCCCAAGAATGACTGTCGGTGTAAGACCCCGTCTATGAGTCGGTAGTTAGCAGATCTACTAGTCACTTTGTGTGCTTCTAGTGGATTGCTTGGTAATTCTCTGTTTTCCAAGTATTTCCCTATAGGAATTCTCCAGTCGTCGTATTCTTCTTGGATGGCCATCACCAGTTCTCCTTCTTCGGCTGCTATTGATGATTGCTTTATTCTTCCGATTTCGATGGAGATTATCTTTTTATCTGTTACTTTTGAGGCAATGAACGCCAAAGCATCCGCATGCCTATTGTCTTTTCTACAAATGTGTCGTATTTTGAGATGTGGAATTTTCGACATGAGCCTTCTTGCTAACTTCTTATACTTGGATAACAAATCATTAGATTGGTAACTCCCGTCTAATTGTCGCACAACCAGTTGCGAGTCCGTCGTTATTCTGGCTTCCTGGATTTCCATGCTAATCATGCGTTTTAAAGTATGAATCATTGCTTCGTATTCTGTTTCATTGTTGGTTGCTTCGAACTCCAACCGCAGTGCAAAGACAGTGCGCTCTCCTTCGGGCGATGTGAAGACTATGCCTATCCCTCGGCCATCGCTGTTTACCGATCCGTCAATGAAAATTTCCCATCTCCGAGGATGGCACTGTTCTAGCCGGTCTTCGGGCCCGTCGTCATCTTCGATTCCCAAAATTGGTTCTTCTTCGTAATCCTCTTCTATTGGAAACTCGGCCAGGAAGTCTGCAATGATTTGGGATTTTAATGTCGTTCTGATTTCATACTCCACGTCATATTGTCCAATTTGAGCGTTCCATCTTGCAATTCTTCCTGCTGCTTGGAGATTTTTCAGAATGGACTCGATTGGTGTTTTCGTTAGCACGATTATTTTATGGGCCTGGAAGTAAGTCCGAAGTTTTTGCGTTGCCACTACTAGTGCGAGGATTAGCTGCTCCAACTTGGTGTAATTCTTCTCAGCTGGAAAAGGGGTCCTACTGATGTAGTATACTGGTTTCTCTTCTTCTTTAGTTGTTACTAGCACTGCACTAATGGCGTCTTTGTTCGCGGCTATGTATAATTTCAAGTTCTCGTCTTTCTCTGGGCGCTGCAGGGCTTGTAAGCGTGCTAGGTAAGTTTTGATCCCCTGAAAAGCGGCCTCCCTTTCGTCTGTCCACACGAATTGCTCTCCCTTTTTCAGAATGCTAAAAAAGTCTTTACATCGATCCGAGGATCGTGCGATAAATCTGCTGAGAGCAGCCAATCTCCCATTTAAAGCTTGCACCTCTTTTATGGTTGTTGGCGATGGCATTTCTCGGATTGCTTGCACCTTTAGCGGGTCTGCTTCGATGGCAGTTTTTGTAACTATGTATCCCAAGAATTTTCTAGAGGTCACTCAGAAGATGCACTTTGCTGGGTTGATCTTCATGTTAATCTGTCGCATCTTTTCCAGTATTTCTCGAAGGTCTTTCACATGGGTGTCGGCTTTTTTGCTTTTGACAAGCATGTCGTCTACGTAAGCTTCGACGGTCTTTTTTAGCCAAGGACGAAAGATATTCTCCATGGCCTTTTGATAAGTGGCACCGGCGTTCTTTAACCCGAATGGCATTCTGGTATAGCAGTATAGCCCGTTGGATGTTAAAAACGCCGTATGTTTCTGATCTTCGTCCGCCAAAGGAATCTGGTTGTAGCCAGAATAACCATCCATGAAGCTTAGCAGCTCGTGGCCGGCAGTTGCGTCAACCATTTGGTCTATGCTGGGCAGGGGATGTGGGTCCTTCGGGCACGCCTTATTTAGATTGCTGAAGTCGATGCATATGCGCACTCCTTTGTTTTTCTTTAGTACAATGACCATGTTGGATATCCAATCTGCGTATTGTATTTTTTTGATAATTCCTGTTTCGATCATCTTATTTAACTCTGATTCGACCGCCGTCTGGTATACGTCCGCTAGCTTTCGAGGTCTCTGCTTGAATGGTCGCACCGAGGGGTTTATATCTAAGTGGTGACAAGCCAAGCAGGGATCTATTCCTGGCATCTCGCTCATTTTCCAGGCGAAGACATCAGCATATTCCTTCAGCAAGTCTTCCAACTCATCTCGCTGCTCCCTTGTCATCAGCGTTCCGATTTTTACAATCTTCGGATCTTCATTGGTTCCGATATTTACATCCTCGGTAGGCTCTGTTGGGGTAAAGTTCGGAGTATCGTCGTTCATGGCACTGGGATCCTTCGATGCTTCCTTCGTGATTATCTTTTTTCCTTGTATTATTTGATTAATTTCCTCGCGAATCATTTTCTCCTTTTGATGCTTGTACCTTTCTCTTCGGTTACGCCGCGCGTTTTTTCTCTGATCGATGTCTTTCTTGTGACATGCTTTGGACTCCGAGCCCTCGCCTTTGATCTCACAAATACCTTCGGGAGTTGGAAATCTGAGTTTCTGATGCAATGTAGAGGGCACCCCTAAGACCCCATGCAACCATGGCCGTCCCAGGATTGCGCTGTATGGTGATTCTATATCCAAGACACAAAATGTTGTCTTTAGCTCCATCGAGGCCACGTACACCGGTAATGAGATGTCTCCCTTTGGTTTTGACGCTCTTCCATTGAATCCGTAGATGGTGTAATCCGAGGGCATCAGTGGAATGTTCGAGAAATACTCCCTGTATGCCATTCCGAATAATACATCTACCGAACTTCCTGGATCTACCAGGATTCTTGGCACTGGTACCTTATTTATGTTTACTGTTATCACTAAAGGATTATTACTTGGGCCATCTTCGGGAAGGTCTGCTACCGAATAAGTTATTGGTTTTAGTTGCCATGGTTCGAATTTTCTTGCTTCGGTGACAATCATTATTTCTTTCCCATCTTTGTCTCTTTTGTGAATTCTTCCCCCAAAACTGCTGCTTCTTGAGCTGACGCTTTCCCTTGTATGAATCATTGAATTGCAATGAACGATTTGCACTGATACTTCGTTTTGCGATTTTATTTTGATGACTTGCCCCGAAGGTCCTACTTGCTGCCTCGGCGTCTGGTCCGATTTCGAAGTCATTCTTGGTGACCTATCAAAAAACAGAAAACCCGTGAGGTCCAAGGTAGCTAGCGCAGTGTACTTTGTCGGTCATGTAAGTCTACTCTGCAACGGATTTTTTCAGACGAAATTTAATATAGGTCGTATTTGCCCCTTTTAGATATATCTCTAACTGCTTATTTTGTCTTTTAGCTCAAATCGTCTTTTTTCATCAACTTCTTTTTATGGAGTTTTATTTCCAAATATAGTACTCCCTCCGTTCCAATTTACTTGAGGGTTTTGAGTTTTTCACGCAGTTTAAGAAAAATGAAAGAGATTATTTTCTACCCTAATTTACCCTTAATAATATCTCCCTAATACATTTAATTCTCCTAGTTTTTTATTCTTTTTGTTCATAGGTTCTAGTGTATTATGTTTTTAGGAATAAAAATATATAGGATATTAAAGAAAATTCAATCTTTTTACTATTTCCTATGTTTTGTGTGATTCCAAAGTAAGGATAATTTAGGAAAAAATTGGGGAAAATAGGAAAACCCTCAAGTAATTTGGAACATGAAAAAATCCTAAAACCCTCAAGTAAATTGGAACGGAGGGAGTATAAAATTTGAAAACCCTAAAATGAATTTTCAGGTATAGCATGAATTTTGAAAACCCTAAAATGAATTTTCAGATACAGCATGAATTTGTAATCGTTTTTCGCAAGGCTAGATTCCATTGTTTAAAACGTTTAAGGCGAACATAAACTGCCTCTTTTGGAAATCGACTTCGTCATACCAAGGTTTTGAAACTCTTTAATGGATGATTTTATCACCTGATGCTGTGCTCAAAAAACTCTTAAACATGCCAAAGCCTTTAAGGTCATTTAGATGCTTAAGGTACTGGAGCTTCTTTTCGGAAAACAAGCTTTTGAAAATCTTTTGAAAAGATTAGAAAATATACTAAAAATTTGAAAATCCAAGAAATCACAGGCAAACCCTAAGTTGTTTTAATCAGTCCCTGTTTCTAGCGCCAAACTGTACGAGTAGAAAATCTGCATAGGTACTCAAGGAGCCATATCCGTCAGATCTACTCATACATACAGTAGTTTAGTTGAGATTCAATGGTGCGAAGACCACAAGAACAATACCGAAGGTAATCAGAACAATAATTGAAGACTGAAAACATATAACAACAAAGGCTAAATGTATAAATATTTATCTGTATTCCAATGTTGAGATTACATGAATATAACCCTAAGGAACCAGAGGAGATACAAACCTAATCTCCTTCTTGCCGCTTAGGTTCAACCCAAAGAGAATCCAACCCTTACAATGTTTTCCAAGCTCGCCTTATATAGGCCGAGCTTGGGTGCTTTACAGCTAATAAAGACAAAAGACTCAATCGTGGTGGTGTCAGTCCCTGTCGAGTAAGGCGGTTTATTCGCTGGCGATCCGAGGTTGAGTCTGGGACTTTGGTCCTTTGTCATGGTCCGAATCCTTTCCTTCCGAGTCTTCACTTCGTTCGTCTGCGGCCTCCTCCTTTGGTCTAGTCCGAGATCTCGCTGTCGATCCTCTCGGCATGGTTTGGCTTCTTGGATGCGAGACACGTATTCCGAGGGGTTTTACCCCCTACAGTGATGGTGTCTCTTTCCCTTATGATAATAATATACGTATTTTGAAGGACAATTTATATATGCCGAATGTAAATTTGGGTGCGTCAAGGTTGAGAATTCTCTATGGGATTTCGACCTTGTACTTATTATGAAAATCAATTACCATGCTTGAAATGGATTTCATTATATCAACGTTTGAAACCCTTAGACGTTGATCTGACCATTTGATGATTTGCTCATAAAACCCTTGAACATGCTAAAGCCTTTAAGGATCTTTAGACGTTTAAGGTATTGGAGCGTTTTTAAAGAACGAGCTTTGAAGATTTTTTTTTTTTAAAAAAAATTAGAAAATTTATGAAAAATTTGAAAACCCGAAAAATCACAGGCAAACCCTAAGTTGTTTTAATCAGTCCCTGTTTCTAGCGCCAAACTGTACGGGTATAAAATCTGCATAGGTGCATCATGTTCTATAGCCCTCAGATCTCATACTCACACACACAGTTACTTAAACATGATTCAAGGTACGAAGACCTCAAGAACAATATCGAAGACATGTAAAAAAGACATTAATCAAAGGACTAAACGTATAAAGATTATATTTCTGTTTTGCTACTACATGGATATGATCCTAAGGAGCTAGAGGAGATACACACCTAATCCCTCTCTCTCCACTTAGGAGATACAGCTAATAAGACAATGGACTCAACCGTGGTGGTGTCAGTCCTTGTCGAGTAAGGCGGTTCCTTCGGTGGTACTCCGAAGATAGCTCTGGGGCTTCGGTCCTTCGAGGCAGGGTCCGAATCCCTTTCTTCTGATCCTTCACTCGGCGTGCTCGGATTTATCTCTTTGGTTTGGTCCCGAAGCTTCGCCACTTCTTCCCTTGGCGTGATCTTGTTTCTTGGATCTCTGACACGTGTCCCGAGGGGTTTTACCCTCCACATACACCATGCAAATCCACTGACGTGATCACGGAGCAGAATACAAGTGGAGAATCCACAGGGCCTAAATCCTCCGTGACACAGGTTACTTTTTATCGACTCTTTCAATTCGAAATAAAATATATAGTATTTTATTCTCACCCTATTTGCTATTGCAGCCTTCTGAGGATAATGAAGAAACGAATGACAGCTACTTCGTCGACAAAAAGCTCAGTGATGGTCAAAACCTTAGTAAAGAATTTGACATGGTTGCTGATAATAGTCTTCCCCTTGTCGAGGTAAACTCGATCATCTTCTTATGCTAAGCTTTCATCATATAGCTTGAAACATATTATTAAACTCATGTTTGCTTTGAACTTTCTTTCAGTTTGTCGATAATGAAACACAGGCCTATGAGAATACCGACATTGTTGGTGTAGATGCTCCAACCATGTGGGCCCTTCAGGCATTTCCTCATGCCGGTGTGGCCTACAATCCTCCCCATGAAACGACTCTCCCTGGTCATAAGCTAGTGGGAGGATTTAATGTCCCAGAGGAACACGTCCCACTGTATAACAGGATATGGAATCGCTATGGTCACTTTATTATTGCTGGAAAACGTGTCCACTTCTATACGCTCATAGGTATTGTGGCTGACCTTATGGGATTAATCTCGGAGATGGATGCCACCCCATTAAAAGATGTGACCAATGAGGCATTAGACGAAGCAGAGGAGCTGATTGCTACATTTGAAACCTTCAAACTCAACTTGTCATGGCTTCAGGCGAGAATCCAATATGTCCGAACAAGGCGCGCTGTTGTTGGCAAATTCATCCATGATTTGGTGAAACAAGAAGAGAGAAACTATGCTGTTAAAGCTGAAGAACTCCATAAGTTGACTGAAGAGGTGAAGAAGAAGGCTGCTCATATTGCTCAAATAAAGAAAGCAGCTGATGAAGGAGCAAAATCTGCACTAGATGGTTGTTTCTGAAAGGTTTCAGGAGCAAAACATTTTTCTCAGTAGAATTTTATTTTGTTTTTATTTGGTTTATTGAACAAATGGTTTGTAGGAATTGATTGTTTTGAACTCATAGGTTTTGAATTTGAATTTTGAATTAAATTGCTAAAAGGCAAGAGATTGCTTGCACTTTTCTTTTGAAGGAATTGGAAATTACAGGAAATAAGTAAACTCTAATGAATCTTCATATCTTCTTGAGCCATTTGCCATTGATCACCATGTTTGAGAACCTCTCATGTATTGCACTTATCATGTATTGTGCATTAGGCATGACTCGAGATATAATATAAGGTCCCTCCCAGTTTGATGTGGACCCCGAAATAGAAGCTCCTCTTCGATTAGTGCGTCGCATAACCTTATCCCCTTCTCGAAAAGTCTTGGTACCCATGACATCTCAGATGTCTTTCTCCTGTATGATCGTTGCTTTATTCGGGCCCACTTTTCTGCAGCTGCGGCCTTGACTTCCCCACGAGGTGTCTCAGAGGGTTTGATAGACTTGATGCAATCAAGTCCCCATGTCAGAGAATTATCCAGTGTTTGTGTAAGGACACGTTGGATAGGATTCCCGTTAACTAAATAATTATGAATAAAATATTTCAAATCACTTTCACGTACCTCTTTGAATATCACCAGAATTTCTGACCCCACATGGTACTCCAGCTTTCCCACGTTGCAGCTTCCTTGGTCAAACATGAATTCTTGGCCCTTGATGATTACTGGTGAGACTGTAGGCACAAGTCTCTTCCCATGGAGCCAGGGACGCCCCAAAATCATATCATGCTCCTCATCTTCTTTGATTACATGGAACTTTTCTTTGGTGCGAGTCGAGTCCACCCTCAGATCCAAAGTAACATGACCATATACATCTTGAAGATTCCCTTTTGAATCTTTCATCATTGTGGGATAATAAATAACATCCCGTCTAGAAATCCCTATTGCTTGGAGTGTTTTGATTGGAATTAAGTTAACCATAACACCAGCATCAATTTGAACTTTCTTGAAATTTGTACCTTTGAGTCGGACAGAGATCAGTGGTATTGGGACACGTTTCCCTCCTGCCATCATCTCTGGTGTAACTTCATCAGACTTTAATTGAGTTTCTTCATGTCTTTCAGGTACAGGTATTTCTTTGCCGCTAGCAATCCAGTTGAAGGCTGCGAAAATGTTTCTTCGCTGGCTTTTGGAAAAATGCAAGAGCTAGCATAAATTCTCCATCAAAGAATTAGCAGTTTGTTTGACAGATTCTCCGGAGATGGTGAAATTTCGAATGTTGGGTTGATGTTGACGTTGAGGTTGATGCTGAGGGAGTGGATTCTTATGCACACCCTCAGTCCCCAAGTTTAACTCCCCCGACTCAATCTTTTCATTGAATATTTGCTTGAGTCGATGACACTCGCTGGTGGGATGATTGACGAATCTATGAAAATGACAATACTTGGGATCAATCATTTCTTGTGCTGTAGGATCTCTCCGTACGGGAGGTAACTTGATAGCGCCATCTTGAATCCATGCTTCCAGGAGCTCTATCACTTCATCCATTGTACAAGGGAAATCAGGGATTTTAGGAAATTCCCTCTGTTGTCGTGGTGTTTTTGGTGCATGAGTATTTGATACGTATGATCTCCGTACTCTTGATGACTAGAGTTATTAGGGCGGAATTCAAAATAACAATAGACGAAAATAGGAAAACAGGAGAACCAATTCGAAGAAACTATCTTCTCTAGATTATGAACAAGAAAACTATTACAATTCTCTCTTTCACGCTCACAATCTGCTAAGCTTGCTTTTGTAATACAATGATTACCTCACAAACTTCTTCTCTAGATTTACTAGATGCCTGGATCTTGACTAGTTACTCAAATGAGAAATCTGAGTCCCTTTGGTTGCACCCTCAGCTGCCTACGTATCCTTTTACAAGGAATCAAACCAAACGTAGTTCATTCTAATTGATCCATAGAACCCCCATCAAAGAGATACCTTGGACCAACTCTCTACCACCCAAATAGGTGGGATGAAACCTTACACCTCTGCTAGGATGTCTTCCAGGATTTCATGCCTCTATTGAATGCCTTGTCTAGCTTTATAGTGGTTTGGTTTCCCAAACCTCTAAGGAATATATTTCCTTATCTAAGAATATTTCATTGTCTAGGAGTATTTCCTTATTTAGGAATACTACCTTGTCTAGGATTCATTCCTTAAAAGAATCCTTCTCTATTTGGAATTCCTTTCCTAAATAGGGTTCTTCCCTCAATTAACTTGAGGTTAACTAAGTGCCTAAAACAAGAAGGATACACCTGTATCAGTATTAGCTGGGACCCGCGCAGGAGTATGCACCTTTCTCTTAATACCAGTGACGGGATGAACTGAGGGAAGAGAGCTATATTGCTTGTTGACGAGTCGTTTTCCGGCTCGTGTCTCACCACGACTTTCTTCAACCTTCACAGGTCTGGGCCTTTCTAGTAATGCAGGCGCAGTAGTAGCAGATCGTTTGGTGGATTTATGGAGCTTGGTGAAATTATTAATCTCCAGATTCTCCAATAAGGCTCGATATACTGGTATCATTCCATTGATGCAAAGCTCCACCAACTGCAACTCTGTCACGTTTGGATCATTGCAATATCCACTGCACGAGTTCTGAACCTCGTCACATAATCATCTAGATGTTCATTATTTCTCTGATAGAGTCTCCCCAAATCGGAGAGAGTGAGTTGCTCAGACACAAAGAAATATTTCTTGAGGAAAACATTAACCATCTGGCTCCAGCTGAGAATACTGTTGGAAGCTAAATTATATACCAAGTGTATGCCTTTCCCGTCAGAGATTTCGAGAATTCTTTGAGACATACATATTTGTTTCTTTCATACACTCCCAATGACTCTAGGAAACGAGATATATGTTCTCGAGCATTTCCAATACCATTATACATTGAGAATGAAGGTGTGACATATCCTTCGGGAAGATATTCGCGCTGAACTTCAATTGGATATGGAGGTTGATGACGATGAAACAAATCTGAATTTTTCCCGCTCTGAGCTTGTAGGAGATTCTGTAAATCTTCAAGAGTGACAAAGTTGTGCTGAGAACTTGTGCTTTCTCCACGTGTGGTGTGTACATGAATGTCTTGGTCATCTGGGATGACGTGAATTTGAGATGGACCCACCCTATTAACGTTGACAGGGAGTTCCATACGAGTTAGCCCTGGATTTGTTGGTGGCGTCAATTTTTCTGAGAGAGTCCTCAAAGAAGTCAACAACTCCAATTGGGTTTTCACCATGTTGTTCTGACTTAGGGCTAGATCTTGTTGAGTATTCATGAGATCCGCCATGCTAGGTGAATTTTCAGTACTCCTTGTTTCTCCAGTGCGGGGCCCAAAGAGAAAAGCTCTGTGCGGCTTGAGATAGGCGTGTAAGGAGTTGTAGAGGTGGTAGTAGTGGAGGTTCCCACAACATGGGGTAGGTTAGGCGTGATAGCAGGGGATATAGATGGAGTGGACCCCACAATATGAGGTTGGGCGTCCATGAGGGAAAGGGATGAAGTGGACCCCACAATATGAGATGAGGTAACCACGAAATTAGGGCTTTGAGACGTGAAATGATTCACGTTTTGGGTTGTGGGGCCAGCAGAGCTGGTGACGCCACTGACTCTAGGATTTGTAGCCCCACTCATAACAGATGAGGTTGTGGGACCACTGGTGATATTTGGAGAATTTGTGTTTTCTGAACTATGCCTCCTAGTTTCAACCATCTTTTCTTACAACTGAGATAATGACCTCCCACTGCGGTCGCCAAATGTTTTAGGAGTAAAACAATAAAGAGAATCTGAGGGGTAAAGTGTGAAGTGTAATGATGTAATATAAAGTTGTAATGGTATTCGAGAGGTCAAGATCGAACAAGACTCGCCTAAACCAAGAAATGACCGTTCGAGTATTGCTTCAGTTACAAGAAGAGGAAATAGGGTTGGTTTAAGGAAGGGAAGCCGAGAAAGATGAGATCAGAGAATTGCTATGCTTTCTGTGATGTTGTGAATAAAGTTGCTAAAAGAATGGATATTCAGTTCTCACTAGATATTGAATGCTGAATGAGAAGAGTTAATCAATTATCGATGAGATGGATTGATTATACTTGCACTGAATTAAACTGTTTGTTCTGTTGAACTTGTTGTTTCCAAACTGGTCGAGTGACCTATTTATAACAATAGAATTCCAACTGATCTCGTAAGAAGTGGAAGAGTGGGAGTGTGGAGTAAGTGGGACCAGTTGTTAAGAGTCTTGCGCCTAATATTAGGGAAGACTAACAACCCACTTTCTCATCCCCTCTTTTCAGCAACGTTCACACGACTTAGTTTTCTTTCCCGTTGAGTGATTGAGCCGCTGCAATCACACGTGCCGTAGACCGCCAAACCAAAACCTAAAGAATATCCCCCCATGTAACTTACTTGATTCTCGTAAGATTTTTTAAGTATTGAATATTTGTTAAGTTAAAGCTGACTAAGTGCAAGTCGTACCAATTACTGGTAAACTCAGGACTTCGCATAAAAATAGAGATTTAAGCGATAAGCTTGTGCATCTCTTTTAGGTTTGGTCTAAGTATTGAGCCGGGCAATCGCCGTTTAAACCAATGATAATAGTCTAAGGATTGAGCTATGCAATCGCCATTTAGACCGAGAGGATTTCAGCAACTCTCTATAGCAATAGTCAAGTAAATATGACTTTCTGTATGCCATAAATATAAGAAATTGGCTTGTGGCATATAATGCACCAATTCCCTGAGAAATAGAGACATATGAATATCCAAAATAATATAAGTCATAGCTATGAGCCATGATCAAGAAATATAGCACTGATTATAGAAGCAAGTCTATAATCAGGAATAAAGGCGAGTTATGAACACAACGTAACCACAACCAAAAATGCATGAGGATTTCCAATTCAAGACCTAAAGATAGGCCACATGAATGATAATAAGCTATGTTACATAGAATAATAACCTTATTAGGAATTTAGCTAGAGGATGTGTAGGGATGAACCATAACATTACGTCATATTCAGATTCTGGACAGTTTACACGTCACTTACTCCAAAAATCGCCCAGGCCAGCCTATATTTTCTAAAATTACGGAATTTTAGTATAATATGGGGAACTCACAGATGAGCAACTTTCGTGAACGAAGTTTTTCCTGAATTTTCACGGATTAGACCGTATAAATCGTTCTTTGAGGCAATTAATAATCTGCCAGATTTCCGAATTTGATTAGGAAACTAGAATATCATGGGTTCAATAAAGACCATAATCATCTAGGACTTGGATCAGTGGGACCCACAATTAGAGGTAGCTCAAGGATGAAGAAGTGGGACCCTCAATCTATGGCGTGCGATAAAAGTGGGCCATAGTATTGTTTTATAGGAGACCTATGAAAGTGGGGTCTACAAGAAGAGTTGCGCTAGCAACAAAAGTGGGGCCGTGGCAAGAGCCACGACCAAGGGATAAAAGTGGGGCCGTGACTAGAGTCACGGCCAAGAGGAAAGAGTGGGGTCGTGGTAACAACCACGACCAAGCCACAAAAGTGGGGCCACGCATTAGGCGTAGCCAAGCTCTAAAAGTGGGGCCGCCTAAACTACAGCCAAGCCAATAAAGTGGGACCATGATATCAGGTTATAGCCAACCAAAGAAAGTGGGACCACCCCAAAATCATAGTCAAGCAATGAAAGTGGGGCCGCGACATGAATCACGGCCAAGGCCAAAGTGTGGGGCCGTGGCATGAGCCACGACCAAGACCAAGTTGGGGACGTGAGGTAGGATGGGATGGCCGTGTGGGCCATCCACACATGGACGTGAGCTAGGCAAGGCTAGGGATGCGAGTTTAGGGCAAGCAAAGGATGAACGTGGGTTTATGATAAGCAAGGGGACGTGAGCTTTAGGATGGGATGGATGGCTAGGATGTGTCCGAGATGGGCATAGGTTGGACGAGACGTGTGCATGAGCATAAGATAAGGCACGTGCACAGGCACAAGCGCATGCATAAGCTAAAACGCGTGCACATGCACATGCACATGCGCATGCGCATGCATAAGCTAAAACGCGTGCACATGCACAAGTGCATGCATATGTGTTTTACGTGTAGGCTAGGGATGTGGACCAAGCTACTAGGCTATGGTCGTGAAAGATCAAAATATGGCTATGGTGACCAACTTTCTTATCCCTATTGTAAAATAAATTCATACCTTGTCTCGAGCTATTCCAAGATGCCAAAATTGATGCAAAATTACTCTTGCAACCTCCTCGCCAAAAACTACCATCAACACTTGGAATATGTCCAGCTCTTCCTCGGGGCGGATCTCGTCATTCGTCAACCTTCCTTTCCTTCAGGCTTTTCTGTGGGAGCATTATGTAGACTACGCTCCGCTGGGTGGCCTTCCTTCTGATTCATTGGAATACGCCAGGATCCTTTGGTGGAGAGAAAAGAAGATTAAGGACTCAGTGAAGCTATCAGATCTTTTGGACAATGAGAACAACATCCGCTTCCGTCCATGATGTTATGTTCCCGACGATAGAGTTTTCCAACTTCAGACTGCCGCAGAGGCTTCGGGAGTTACCTTGCGTTCTGGATCTCGTGGTGTGACTAATATCGATGACAAAGGACAAACGATGTTCATGTGTAGTAGCATCTCAGGTTTTATCCTTGGTTTCTATCAAGGCAAGCTGGTGAGGCAAGCGTATAATATCGATAGAGCATCCGGGTTCATGGGATTTGACCAAGACGTGCCTTTCAATCGTTCCCGTCCCCTTCTGTGGAGGATTTGCTCGAATACTTGGATCCTTCTCAAGATCCTGGGAGAACCGTTCCCTTCTTGGTCTCTGACAGACTGATGAGAGTCACTCACGAGTTCATCAAGTTATAGAATTACACTTTATTATCCCTGGGCAACTTCGTGAAGAAGGTGAACACAACTGACAGGCCCATCTTTACTGCGACACCTCAGATAAGTTATCTGCTCGATACTTATATAACTTCTTCCACTTTGTCTTCGTTAATCGAGATTATTTTTCTCTATAACAGATGGAACCTCCTCTAGCCGTTAATCCTAGGAAGATGGAAACGAGTAATAGGATGGAGTTACCCGAAAACCATGTTGCTGATCCTTCCCCTATGATAAACCCATGTCGTTTTCCTTCTCAGGTAAGTTGTCCGTGCTTTGGTGAGGTTCTCTACCTTACACACTCATTTTTGTGGATGCTTGAAATTTTCTGTACAACCTTGTAGGATTCTGTGCCGAAGCATGACGACGATGTGAAGTCCCCAGCTGTCAATGTAAGTGGTGACACCGAGGTGGAAGAGCCAGTTGGTGGAGAGACTCGCCCTTCTTCTCCTTGTAAGGCCATAGATTTTGGACTCGTCCAGGTAAATCTGATTTTCTTGACTGCTTCTAGAAAAAATCATCATAACCGGCTCATACAGACTCTGTTTTTCATGATCAGCCCCTACTTTTGTAGATAAATCCCGAGGTATCATCTAATAGGACAACCTCTTGAGTTTGAGACCATTTACCTCGTTGTTTTTACTGAGTAGTAAAATTTCAGGAGTATTTCGTCGTATTTCTGTCAGTTCCCTTTTTGCGCATTCTATGGTGTTTGCGTCATATCTCCTAGATCACACGTTGTATCATCATGAAATTTTGACATTATAGTAGACAATCAGGAGAGTATTCTATCCAAAAATCTCCCAAAAATTCCTTATAGATTTTCTGCAGTTCTTGACGTAATCTTGCATAGGAGCCTCGACTGCGTGTCTCGCATATGCTGTAGTGTTTGTATCGTATCTTCCAAACCCCACGCTGGAATAACATGAAATTTTTTTATGTGCAGGGAGACATACAGAGACAGATTGTGTCCAAATCTCTCTCCAAATTCCTTGTAGATTTCCCGAACCAACCGTTTCTTCACAACGAAAATTACTGGCGCAAGAAATTCTGACAACTTTTCTTTTCTTCAATGCTCACGCCATATTTCTTAAACCACATGGAGTTACTTTATGAAATTTTACCACATGGTTACAAGAATTAAAATGAGGATTGTGTCTAAGTTTTTCCCCAAAAATCTTCACGGGCTTTCCGCAGCAACTGTTTTGGCTTCATATGCATGTTCTGTCCATTTACCTCAGTACGTACTTAGACTCGTACTCATATTGCTAGTGTTCTTACATAACTAACAACCCCTGGATTTGTGTTCGTAGGAGAAGGAGCACGGGGATCATGCTGGTGCTTCTATTGTGAAGAATATTGAGATGCTGGAGGGTGAAGACGACCTGAACGTCAATGTAGACGATACCGTCTATGTGGTTGCCCACAAGGTTGTCTCTGAGGCTGTGGAAGCAACTGGTTCTTCGATTGAGCAAGCGTTAGGTGATGATGAAGGTCTAGAGCCTTCATATCCCAATGGCGGAGTCGCCTTCCTCCAGCTGCTCATCGAGTTCGATACGGCTATGCTTTGGTGGGAAACTTCCCGGTGCTGAACGAGTATAGAGTACTATATGACCATATTTGGAGGAAATTCGGCCATATTGCTCATGGCAAGGAGAACCGGATACTTTTTGAGTCGGTAATTGGCGCTCTGCTATTGAGGATGTCAGAGATGATGACTAAGTCCATTGACTCTGCGGATCCGTCTGTTGTCCAAGACTGGGAAAGCTCGATAGCTATGGCTGAATATAAAGGCTTCAATGTGGCTTGGTTGCGCACTAGGTTTGAGAAGGCCAAAGCTCAGGGATCTCAGGAGGTTCTTCGAGAGAAGGAGAGGATGGTAGCGGAGTTGAGGGCTGAGTTGAGGGCGGAGTTGCAGAGAGAGGAGGAGGAGCTTGAGCAAATAAAGGCGTCTTGCAATGGTGGATCTCGTTGTGTTTTGGCTAATTTTCTCGAGTAGCATTTTTTTTAGACGCATGATGGATTATAGGTATTTCTTTTGACTAGACAAGATAGTACTTTCTCTTGGTCGCGAGAGTTTTTTTTTTTTTTTAAAACGAAAGACTTTAATTAAACTGCTGAAATGGAAATCCTATCTACTGCACGCCATAATGCGTTGCTTTGGAGGAATGTACATACAACGAGAGTGGGAATCTAATGTTGGGTTTCCTTAATGCTACGTTCTAGGGAAAATCACTGAACTTGATGTACTTTTGGAGCCAGTATCTTGTCTAGTGGGTTGTCCTTGGGAAGGATTGCCTCTGCCTCTTTGCGGAACCTTTCTATGAATGAGACTGCACTTTCCTCTGGTTCTTGCTTCAGAGTGGATAACTTCACGTACTCTTCGAAGTGTGGGAAGTCTTCCAGGATCTTAGATGGTATAACATATGGTACTGGATCACCTCATCCCGTACTACATATCTTGCCACAAATGATTCCAGAATCCTTGAGAGCTTTGATAAAAATTCTAATGGTTGTACCCACGTCTATCGGGGTCTTCTCAGACTTCTCCTCCCTGACGGGTCTTTCTGTGGCAAGTTCCCAGTGGCTTGGGGAATATGGGTTATCATATAAAGAGGGGACATATGAAATACCTTCCTTGCCGAGAGAGTTCATATTCGCTCCTTGGATTTCAGTTGATAACACTACCATCATCTTAGCAGTGTTTCCCCCTTGTGTGAATCCCTTCATGAATGTTCGAGGCATTGACAACTGATTGTGGAGTACTTCTTGGTTGTCGCAGAACCAAGGATGTCCTAGCACCATGTCGTTCCCCACGTCTTCCTTGCCGATGTGGAACTCTGCAATAGCTGGGAACATGGCGACTTCTACTGGTAAAGTGATATACCCATAGGTACGTACCTCAATCCCATTCAGATCCTTGATGACTGCAGGGGCGTGGATGGATTCACGACAAGGAATGTTGGCTGCTCTAAGAGTTTTGACCGAAATGACTTTCACTGGGTATCCGGGATCAATCAGCGTCTTTGTAAATTCAGCATAGTAGAGACGAGTGGTTGTGAGAAGTCCCCAGCCTTGTCCTTCTGTTGGTTCCTCTCCTTCTAAAATTGGGCCTCTTGGCTTGGGTGTTGGTTGTTCATCAGCTTCTTTGAAGGGTAGGCGTCTACCTGACACTATCATGTTCAAAGCTGTGAACATATCTTTTCACTGTGGTTTCGAGAGACAGAGAGTCTCACATAGTTGATACATTATCCCTTCCACTCTCTTGTTCACTGGTTCCTCATGAAGGGTGAATTCCCAAACCGGTAAGGGGTCTTGATATACGCCTTCGTTCCCCAAGTGCAACTCTCCAGATTCTACTTTGGCTTGGAAAATTTGCTTGAGACTAAAACAATCTCTGGTGGAGTGGGTAGTGACTCGGTGGTAGGGACAATACCTTGGGCTTGCTACCTCTTCAGCTGTTGGAGGCTATCGTACTGGAGGGAGTTCAATTGCTCCGTCTTGGATCCAGGTATCTAACAGCTCTAGCACTTCCTCCATGGGGAATGGGTAGTCTGGTACTTCCGGTCCGGCCTTTTGCCTCCGCATCTACGGTTGTTGTGGCCCGCCTTGATTCACATTCTTATTCGGGGTCCCTGGAGCTGAGTTCGTACGCTTTGGGTGTGTCACCTCTGTAGCAGAGCTCTTCCTCTTCCCTCCTTCGCTGACAACGCTCATTGACGGCAATTTGTTGTTATACTGCTTGTTGATTAGCCTCCTGTCACCACGAGTATTATAGGCTTCTTTACTCCTCAGGGGCTTAACTCTTTCAAACAACGCAGGTGCAGTCGTGGCAGATCTCTTTGCAGCTTCGTGGAGTTCAGAGAATGTTTGGAAACAAAGGTTTTCTAAGAAGGCTCGGTAGACTAGGATCATTCCATTGATGCAGAGCTCCACCAATTATAGTTCTGTGACATTTGGATCATGACAGTCGAGAGCTTGGATTCTGAATCTCTTCACATAGTCGTTCGGGTGTTCGTTGGGTCTCTGAAACATCCTGCCTAGGTCTGATAGCGTTACTTGTTCCGACACGAAGAAGTATTTGAGGTAAAATGCGTTTACCATCTCGCTCCATGTACCGATGCTGCTTGGGGCGAGGTTGTTGTACCAAGTGTAGGCTCTCCTAGTGAGGGACTTTGAAAATTCCTTGAGCCTCAGTACATGATTGTATTCATGTTCTCCTAACGATTCCAAAAATCGTGAGACGTGCTCACGGGCGTTCCTGTTTCCATCATACAGGGAGAATTGAGGAGAAACATATCCTTTGGGGAGAGGGATCCTATGCACTTCATATGGATATGGTGGCCGGTGTTGGTGGACAGGCAGTGTCGTCTCCTTTCCCGGTTTCGCAATAGCCTATCCAAATCGTCTGACGTGACGTATCGGGGTTGTTGTCCCTCTCTCCGGTGAGACTCCTCTTGAACATGAGGTGTTTCATCATCACGGATATGAATCACAACAGAGTGGGCGCCAGCAGCAGTAGCCTCGGGAGTTTCTTTGACTGGTGAATTCGACAACTTTGCAGTCAAGGTTTGAGACAAGCTAGGATTCCTAGTTGAGTATCAAACATTTTATCTTGACTTTCTGCAAGATCCTCTTGGCGTTTGGCCAACTCATCCATGGTCAATGTCTTTGATACTCCTTTCCCCTTTTCAGCGGTAGTATTAATCCTGATGGAGGAAGGGTTCTTGCCAGAGGTGTTGGCTGGAGCGGCAGGAGTCGCCGGGGTGACATGAATAGCTGGAACAATAGGTGTTGCAGGGGAAGCATCCTGAGTAGCCTGGATGTTGGGAGGAACACCGGATGTGGGCAGATTGGTAGGTGTTGCATTGAAAGTTGAAGCACCATCAGTTGAAGAGTTGGGATTCTAGGTGTCTGATCCTGACCTGAGTTCAACCATCTTTGAGAAAATTTTCTGGGACCGAGAGATTGATCTCCCACTGTGGTCACCTAATGTTTTTGCCTGAAAAACACTGTACCGTCTCTGGGTACTTTTGTAGTGCTCGAGATCCAAATTAAAAAAGACAAGCCTAAACCAAGTCAATGGCCGTCCAAGTTTTGCTTCTGTCACATAGAGGTTAGAGGTTGATCTAGGGAGGGAAACAGTGAAAGAAACTTGAGATCAGGTTGAGGATAGAAATGTCTTGAATACTCAGGTATGTTTGCTCTGAGGTTCTGGTGTTTTCGAGTGTTCTAGTTATTCTGCCTTGGAAGATAGAGGAAGCCTCTATTTATAGTGTTGAACTCACCCTGATCTCTTGACAGAGAAGGCGGAAGTCGTAGAAGAGTGGAGGAGTGGAGGACATGATTTGTGCTCTATAACTGCTAGAGTTGTGTATAACGTGTCCACTCACCACCACCTTCTTGTAACTTTCCATTATCTCCATCAGTTTCTCTCTTAACTGCCGTAGAGCGCCAGACCAATACCCCTAAAGTTATCCCCCGGTGTGATGTTTTGATATCTCGTGTAGTATGCAGACGTTGCATGATTGTGTTGAGTTAAACAGTATTGTGTGGCCATGACTTTGAACTTGGCAGGAGTGTGCATGTATGGCCATGGCCGAAATAGATGTGGCGCCATGAATATAGCGCCATGGTTTGATGGCAACGGCCTTGGCCTTTGGCCAAGGCCAAACAGATGTGGCGCCATGAATATGGCGCCATGGCCTAGTGGCCACGACCAAGGCCAAATAGATGTGACACCATGAATATGGCGCCATGGCATGGTGACAACGCCCTTGGCTTTTGGCCAAGTCCAAGTAGATATGACGCCATGGCCTAGCGACCACGGCCTTGGCCTTCGGCTAAGGCCAAATCTTTATGGCGCCATGGGCATGGCGTCATGGCCTTATGACCACAGCCTTTTGCCTATTTGTGGCGTATTAGGCCACGCCATTTTGACTATGGCATGTCTGTGTGCTTGGGTCATGGCGTATTTTTAGGTCATGGCATGCTTAGCCATGGCATACTAGGCCATTATGTGTTTAGATTATGGCCTGCCTAAGTGTGTTTAGGCTGTTGTATACTTCTCAGAGAGCTCTGGACAGGCCAAGAACTATGATGTTTATGAGGTTTTCATTGAGACTCAGATGTTGAGTCACATTTTAAGAGGAAATCCATGAGGATGCGTCTCTGTTAACTTTCCACCATAGTACCAGTAAGCAATTTAGTCTGATGTCGAGGAATTCGAAGCGATGTCGACATGAAGTAAATTGGTGGTTTTATGAGTTGGTGGGTTATTTAGCATTGCACCATGCTGTTATTCTCTCCACCCGGGAGCTACAAGAGAGAACTCATATAGAGCATATTCAGCTTGCAGAACAGGTTGTATTATGAGCTATAGAGATGTGCCTGAGTAGGCAATCGCCTCTTGGCAAGGCATCATTAGAGGGCCATTTTACATTTTTATCCCTCTTCCATTTTTCACCATCTAAAGAGGGATCGTTGATGGCGAGGATTCTCGTCATCACGAGAAGTCATGGTGCACTGGAACCAAAAGCAACAATCAAGTCAAAATTAGAGTACATGGGGAAGCACATGGAATCAGTTACCCGCATAACACAAATTTATCGAGATAAAGATTAAAGCTAATAGGGGAAAATGAAACAAGCCGCG
>JAJJMA010343738.1:0-11563 GCA_023529015.1 Papaver nudicaule
ACCTTTCACCACATTGTAGTACAAAATTAACACTACATTTCAGCACATTGCATCATCAAGCAACTTGTGGCAGTACCCTGATCCATGAACACGTATCTTGATTCCTTTTGATAATATCTTGAATGAAGGAATCTAATTTGAAGGGATTTGTCATGCTATATTTTGGAAAATCATCATCTGCAGAACACAATTTGAGTTTTAGTACTGCTTAACAACAACTGTACAACTATAAATCAGCAGTGGTGTACCTGGGCATCTCCTTCATATGTCTAGAGATAAGAGCTCCACAAGCTTGTCCCAAGCTAGATGTTTCAATCTGAAATTGACCATTTCTGTACCTTCAGCATTCCGAAGTTGGACCTTTTGTGATTCGTAGTAGGAGAACAATGAGCCATAATGTTCACTTAACTGAAGAAGAAAAACAGAAAGTGAAGAAAATGTAGATCAGAACATAACTTATAAAAAGATGCAAGTGGTAAGACACATACTGGTACTGTATTTGCGGTGTACTAAATAGTCTTGCCCGTATTGGTTAAGTTGGACTAAAATATTCATACTATTACTGTAATGTAGAACTAAAATAGTCATATTATTACTACAATGTAGAACCAAAATAGTCATACCACTCTTGCTTCTGCCTGACGAAAATAGACATCATAATTTGGGCATTTCAAATGTAGTACCAAAACCTGAACATACACAGTCGTATAGTATAAAGAAGGATCATAATATGTCATGGTTTTTCATAAATACTTCATCACACCCAACAAGGTAAGCACAAAATGTCATACACTACATAAATCCCAATCTTACTATTATCCCACAAAGAGGAAAGACATGATATTTCTATAATTAAGAAGCAGTAATCTTGTCTTCAACCTACCTCTGAAATATGTGCATTATAATTTATAACTTAACCTTTATGTACTGCTATTTTAAAATTAAACCAAAACACCACCGATTTGTACGTGCTAGACTGATTACTCTATTTCATTGTTCTTCTAGAACTTACAAATATTTCAGTTAGGTAGATGCTCCTAGTGATGCACTACTCACTCATAACAAGAGTTTGCCCTCTAGCCTCCTGGATACCTAACATCAGCAAATTGAATTGGTGTAAAAACTTAAAAGAGAACAGGAAATAAAGTACCTAAGCCAATGGCATCAGTGCTTTTCATGATCCGCAACCTTTTACAAGATTCAATAAACATCCTGCAACAAAATAAAACCAGCATAAAGTTAAGAGACTTAACCTGAAGGTTATCAAACATAGCTGTCACTAAATACATAAAATATGTATGACATTTGCTTAGTTATCAGTACCTAAGATTGGAACTATCGATGTTTAATCTTCTGAATGATGTGACTGGTAAGAACAGTATATTATGCTACCTAATTGGGCCGACCGACCGTAGGGCCCGAAGGGAGGGAGGACCTCTTATGGACACTTAAATGTAAATAGTCACTAACAATGAATTTCATCTATGAAGACTATGATAACTTTAGACAAACCAGTATTCTGCATGACTGCATTTAGTAACTCAACCTACAAGGTATAACCAGGAATGCCAAGTACAAAGTGCAAGTAATTCAGATCTGCAATTGAATATATCTCACATCTTTATCCAAAAGGGAAACAGTTTCATGACTGCATGTACTTGCTCAAATGTCAGCATTAATTAACCATGGCACGTCCATGCTCATATTTCGCAATCTTGGTCTTACTGAATTTTGTATATGAATCAAATTCATACCAATCGAGATGATTACCCATCACTTATATCGTACTTGGACCATAAAACATGCATAAAAAACTATAATTCAGAGACTGCGGTAGGGATGGAAGTGAGCTTACTCCCATGGGACATCTCCTACAAGCATCCAGTCACCATCCTTATCCTCGTATGTTAGGACATCCTCGGATCCATTTAGAAGATCTCGCACTTTGCGTTCACTCTTTATTTCGCTTTCTTGAGCTCCATGGGATCCACATTGGCCTAATTTCAAACAGAAATAGCAGTAACTGAAACCATGCACTAGTGGAAATGGCATGATTAACTACCCTGAAAAACTACGCACGTTCATGGTAGCAATGCCTAATACGGCCAAGGTGCGTAGAAAAGTGGGTAGTAGAGCTGGAAAAAAAATACTATGCGTGGTATGCGTAGTATCAAAGCGACTAATTTTACATTTTAGCCCTCAAGACAACTACGCATACTACTACAGGTCTGCTTAGTCAAAGTTGAGCTATATGTTGTCGGTTTCACAAATCCGATTGAGCAAAATATATACTCCCTAGAAACTAACGAAAAATAGATCTGGATCTTCTCTTCTTTTCTGCTCTTTCTCTCGCTGAAGCAAACCCTCCATTCCCCTCTTCGTGAATCCGACGCTGCAAAAACAAAAAACAAGTAATCAATCAAGAAAACCCAAACCAGAAATCATTGTTGATGATCACCTTATGTGTGATATCAAAGGAAATCATCCCACTTCTGCAATTTTAGGTTGCTGCAATCAAACCCATCTTTATCTCAGGTTGTGCTTTTGATTTATAGATCTTAACATCAAGATTTGTTTTGTTTATTTTGTTTGGATCTAATCTTTTTTTCTGTGTCAGTAGAGGTGGAGGAGCTGGAGATTGAGGAACTCAGAAAACTAGTGTGAGAAAGACGAATCGAAAGAGCAGGAAGATGAACACAGATATCACAACATCGACGAAACCTGAATACCCAGTGATAGATAGAAATTTCAATACTCTCGATTACCCTCTGATTTGCAGGTTTTGTGGTTCTACCTCGTTTCTATCGACCCTTATCTAGTCATTATCTTATCCTTTTCTGTCCTTATTTTCTTCCTCTCTCCCTCTCTCTCTCGAGCTCTTTCTTCTCTTCAGATCAGAAAAGAAAAATGAACAAAACCCAGGCAAAAATTCAACCCCATCTTCAGAACTTAAATCTCTATTTCATCTCTTCGATATTCATTTTCAAGACGATTGAAGTTAGAAATTACCATTGTTATTTTTCAAGCTACATATTAATCCTTAAGTAAGTTAGAAAATCAATTTTTTGTTCCTATTAATTTGATGTTAGGGTTTTACTGATTTTGTTTTGTTTTGTTTGATGTTAGGTGCAGCTGAATTGCTCAAAACATTTGTAGGTGTAACACTGAATACAGTTTCTCTAATTTAGGGCTTCTTTACAAAAATCAATTTTAGGGTTTTGCTGATTTTTTTATTTTATTTTGTTTGATGTTAGGTGAAGCTGGATTTCTCAAAAGATCTGTAGGTATAACAATTATTTAAGTTAGGGTTTCACATTTAGTGGTTGAATTTTTGATTTCAGGATTATAATTAAACTTTTTTACTTTTTTTGTAAAAGACGTTCTGGTGCAGTTTGATTTTACAAGAAATTCAGGTATAAAATACTTTGGTTTGATTTGGAGTTCTTAGAAGTTCATTTGGTGTTCCTTTGTTTGCTGTTAATGAAGCTCTTAGTGGTCTGATTTTTAACCAGTTTGGCTTGCAATTGTGTTAATTGAAATGGGAGTTTTGAAGTAGTTTACTAATGTCGCCATGATCTCTTAGTTGTTACATTTCTGACATCTTGAATATGTAGCTTAGTTGTTACATTACTAATGTCATGAAAGAACGCTGTCAACATATATTTTATTCGGTCTTGTTAAGGTAAACATGAACACCTCCAACTTCTTTAATTTTATTATGAGATGGGCTTATGAAAGACAGTATCTGGAATGTGCATCTGTTACTGCCTAATGCGATATTGATTGGCTAACCTTTTCTGCATTTTGGTATGACATTTGTCGGTTCCGAAGCGACTTAAAGTTGCTTATTTCTAGTGCTTGAGACTTGAATCTGATTTGCTTGAATCTGATAAGCATGATAGAGTATACATGTTTGATCTGTAGTTGGTTGTTTGTAAAGTGGGTATCCCTGTCTTGAAGTTTGACTGTTAACATAACATCTAGATTTCTTCTTCAAATGAGTGTTCTGTATTTACTTGACTGAGTCACAGGGATGGTTACTAATGTGCAATTGCTATTGATTTTCGCAGGTCAAAGCACGAAATATTGGAAGCTGAGAAAATTGGAATGTTGTTTTTATGAAGATTATTTCTGATGCTTCTCCTGATTTATGAAAATCATTTTTCTGGAATGTTACAAACTGACTCTTCACTAAGACGCATCAGTGATCAAGTTGCCCTTTTGGAAGGATGTGCAACAAGTAAATCAAATCTTGTAAGTACATTGCTTAACGTTTTCTTCCTTTGATTTGGATATTGTTTAAAGAAACGATAACTTGGGTACAGTTGTATTAACAAAAATAATGAAGCACGCCGTCTCTGGTTCTTGCTTTAAGACTGAATTTTCGTAATGGTTGCTAACAAAAGGCACCTTAATCAGCTATTGTTTTGTTTTGATTGTCTTTTGTGTGCTTGTTGATGGCGTCGAGTGCGGGATGTAAACCACTAATTCTGTTTGGAGGCTGGAATTTTTGATAAGTTGTTTGCAGCGGAATCTCCTCGAAATGATAGAGGGGAGTTGCATCTATTTAACAAAAGCAACACCGAAGTCGATTGCTACAGACATGGTAGCAGTTCTAGACCAGAGACTTCCGTGCGTCAACAAAACAGATGAAACCATTTACAGGTCCATGATTCTCATCACAACTTAACAATTTTTCTTTCCCTACACTCTGAATTTCAGCTGTTCTTCCATATCTACTGAGATTGGTTGTCAAAAGTAACTCACAGCAGACCCTGTATGGATTATTCAGATCCCTTCTTGGCGGAATCACCATAAGGATACCTGGACGTGCTTTTGAACGTTCTAAATGTAAATCAGCAAAATTTGAATCTTCCTCGATCAAAGACAGCCAAGTCTTAGATACGCACTTGAAACGTAAGGTATTTACACATTTCATGCCTGCTTCCACAATCGTATGAATTTTCCTTTGGTTAATTATACCAACCAAGCAGAAAATAAATGGCTATGTTACAACTGCTCAAATATATTGTTCTGTACCATTTAGAATGCTTCTCCCCCTGCTCAAATAAATGGCTAAGAAAAATGAATGAACATTCCTAAATGTTGTTTGTAGACCATTAGAGAATAATGTGTTCCCTGCTGGAGCTTGTATTTTATTTTTTGTATTACTTATCCTTCAAACTTTTACTGCAGAGTAAGGATCCTACATGAATTTTTCTATCTACAAGCAAACCATTTTGAAGTCTGGGGCACATTTCAGCATTGGGAGTTTATCATTTTGCTTGTTTGCAATTGTCTTTAAGGTTACAGTGTTCAACGTTTTAGCTAAGTCTTGTATGGTTTGTGAACTCATGATTTCAATCTTTTATTGTGTAACTTTGAACCTAAAATTATTATTTGAATGAATGTCACTTGAGTTTCATTTCATTTTTATTTGAAGGTTGTTTGAATTTATGAATTTGAGTTTCATTTCAGTGTAGTCAGCTTCTGACTGAAGGAATTCAGCCAAAGCTGATTCCCTTTTTTTAAATAGTCAAAATCAAGGATACGACTGATCCTAACAGTAGCTAAGGTACCACGGTTAATGCGCGTCGTTCATCTGCTTCCCATACCGTGCGTCGTAGAAAAATAACACGCCTCAGAAGCGACCCTTTATGCTACTGATCGTGTGCGTCGTAATAGCGTGTTTTGCTACATGCCCCGACGGTCGTTTAACAGGCCAAATCCACTAGTGATGGTAAAACTGGTAATACATTGTAGGGGGTACATCCCAAGAATTATGCAATGCAACTCGCAGTCCTCATCAAAGTAATGACAAGTGTAGGGTGCTCACTTTCACAAACTTATTACGCAGGGAATACATCCCAAGAATTATGCAATGCAACTCGCAGTCGTTTCCGACAAGTAAAAGTAATGACAAGTGTGGGGTGCTCACTTTCACAAACTTATCAGAAGCACGGATAAGGGACCTGTGCAGTGAGATTAAACTTGTTGAACATTTTATGATATTTGTTGTGTGTGTTGTGCTTTAGAAACTAAAAACAAGGGTGGATTTTTTTTTTAAGGGACCGTGTCAGAATGGTGAGAGTACACATATATGCACAACCATTTTTTCATAAAACATACTGTTTTTTTTTTTTGAAGCTACTAAGCTACAATGGGTTTAGTCTATCGTCCATATTGGCACGAGTTTGATCTAAACTATCATTTATACTCCTAACTATCTCTTTTTCTGCTTCATCCACTCTGAACTATCTCAAGGTCTTGAGAATACTCTGTTAAGAGATCAACTAAAAGAGACAGCATAATGTTTTTTCTCTTCACTGAACACAAAAGCAGAAGCCGAAAACCAAACTAAACAAAGCAAACAACGACTACAAAGAAAAATGACAACTAAACTTCCTGATTTCAAACACACATAAAAAATTAAAACCAAGGGAGTTTAGATACTGACCTTTCATGAGCTTTGGCTGATATACGTCGCCTTATTCAACACTTCTCTCTGAAGTTCCATGTGGATTCGATAGGGCACTCCATCTTCGCTTAATAATTCCAGAATAACACGGGGAATATTGCTAAACGGATACACATTGCTTTTGCCACACTGCTAGAAAGTCAGCGGCTCTATTAGACGACGATACAATTAACTTTAGTTATGGCATGGAATTTTGTGGTAGTTTAACACTAACCGAGTCACCACAGCAAATCTCTCCCTCCTTTCGCCGGTTGCACAACTTCAGAAGATTCACCGCTCCATCAAGCATTCTAGAAGCTACATCAGTAGCAGTAGCCAATGGAAGCTTCCCTTGACACTGCAAAAATACCCTTAATTCTTCACTCTTCTTAATCACAGGATGTGCAGCCAGTCTACACAAGTATTTCTCCAATGCCAATCTTCTCTGCTCAACAAATTCTTGTTTCTGCATGACTTGACTTTCAACTACATTCTTATCTTTAAACCGTCTCCTCACACTGACTTCAGGACCAAATTCAACCATATTCGTTCTAGTAGTAATCAAATACGTTACATAAGTGCTTCCACCCGGAATCAAATTCGCACTATTCAATTCTTGTTCCTTCTGTGGATTCGAAACTGAAATCTTCAAGTAGTCACCGGAAGAACTCAAAGAACTCGATGATCTGGATAAAATCCCAATAGGTGAATCAAAATTAGGGCTTTCAATGCCCCATTGATCGATTCTTCACCAAATCCTCCATTCTCACTACTCGGACCAAACGGACTGAAGATTACATCTGCATAATACGGTGGTTCTAGGTAATGATTATCAGAAAAATTAGGGCTTTTATTTGAAGAAGGTGAGTTTAAAGGATCTTCCTTTGTTGAACTAGGTAGTGATAAAGGATGGAATTTTCCATTACTAGGTTTTTTCTCATCTAGAACTAAATTCTCCATCTCTTCTCTAGATGCATATAATTTAGCTTGTATAAAACCTCCCTCCTCTGAACCCATCATTCTCAATACCCAAACCCAAAAATCTCAAAACCCCAAAAACAAAAAAAATAAAATCAAGAACCCCCCTTTTTGTTAGAGATCAGGAAGTGATACAGGAAGGACGGATCTGGAAATCTGAGGAAGAAACAGCTAAGAAAGAAGAGCACATAGTTGGTGAAGAAAAACAGTTTGGTTGGTGAAGAAAAACTAGTTTGGTTGGTGAAGAAAAACGAGATTTTTAAAGTAAAACTCGTACAAAAAAGACACATAATTCTTGTTTCACAGCCATTATACCTTTTGGTGTTGGAGAAGAGAAGAAGAGGAAGAAGAAATAAGGTGAGATTAGAAATGAATTTTGATCGAAGAAAGAAGAAGAAGAGAAGTAGAGTTAGTAATTCGGGTGGGTTTACGGGTTTCTAAATAACGGGTAAACTAGAGGAGTTAGCTAGGGTTAGTTGGTCTGGTTAAATTCGAGTTGTAACAGTAGAATCGCTAACTAGATCGGTCCAAGACTCGAAACAGACATAGACTTCTATTTTGGAAACAGTTGCATACCAAACAAATTAGGCAGCTACAGTTCTATACAGTTGCCGTTTTCTCTTTTTCTCCACGTCCAGACGGAATGCAAATTATAGAAAAACACATACAATGTCATAAAAAAGTGAAATGCACAAGGCCAGGTGCATTTTAAGTATTTCTTGATATCGTGCTATACTAAGAAACTAAGAAAAACACAGACAACAAAGAGTATTTTTAGCGGGGAAACAATGAACAACGACAAAAAATCTAGCGAGTTAAAAACAGAAAAACCAACAAATAGGAAAGAAGTTAGAAGAGCAACTTACATAGAGATAAGTCCAGCTCTATTCTAATAAAAAAATTCTCCATTACCGAGTTGACTAATATACAAAGATAACACTAGTTCTATTCTAGTCACAGTGTTTCCATTACCAAGTTGATTAACATGTTTATATTAAAATAATGGAGCATAATACGTTGGAAGTACAAGAAATTGACCACATTGACTGGCTACTAAAGAAAACATAAATAATTGAAAATAAGAACCTTGAAAATTATGGAAAGGAAAAGAACAAACATATATATCCTTGTGTTACTGAGGATAAAGTGCTTCAAACCATTAATTACTGAGATTACAAAATTGCATATGCCAAGAATTCATAACGCATTTTATATTTTCGTTTCTCTATTGAGCTGAGATTCTCATTTCTTTATTTTGGGTGAAAATTTGTCAGATGAGTGATTTGTCAGATGAGTGAAAAATTGCAACTAGATTGAAAATTTTGGTTACTACAAATAAATCTAATGCTGCTGCTTCTGCATTTTCTGTGTGCTACTTGAGTGCTTATTGATCATTTTGGTTACTAGATGATTTGTCAGATGATGTTCATTTTTGTATCATCCACTTGAAGCACCCACCAAATGGTAGGTGTATCAGTACAATTCTAAAATTTGTGACATCCCGGCGGTTGGAAACATCACTGAATAGCTCAATGCAATGCTCTTTTTCAGGGATATTTTCATGCCTTAGAATAATTTGTAGATTAATTTTGTACCCTTTTATGTGTAACTGGTGCACCCCAAATACATACTCCTTCTGTTCCATATAAATTGAGCTAGTTGGAATTTGCATAATTATTAAGGCAAAGAAGAGAGTTTTTTTTTTCATGTTTACCCTCAACAAAAATTTTAATGTCATTATTATCCTACCTCCACTCTCTCTCAAGGAATCACTCTTCTTTTGACTTATAAAGGGTAGGTTTGAAAGTTCATGACATAAAATATAACTAGCTCAATTTATGTGGGACAGAGGGAGTATTATGGTGCGCCCTAAACAATTGTTGCAATACCTAATGCCACCGAAGTTGCAAAGGTAACAAGTTAAGTTCCCACTTTCACGGGTGGTGTAGTACGAGTTTTTTTTTTTATTTTTACAGGGAATTGATCCCGGGTCTCCCCTATGGCGGGACCAATGAGGAACCACTGGGCTACCCCCAGGTCCTCTTTGTATTATGTGTTAATACACCACTCTCATATTTTTTTTTTTTTTTTTTTTTTTTTTTTTTTTTTTTTTTGTGATAAGCAAACCAGGGAATAACTCTGCATCATTACATACTATACCGACAGTGGCCAGATTCATTAAGCATATTAATCAAAATGGTTGAAGCGAACTTTCAAATCAATGCCTACTAAGTTTCTGACTAGCGCTTAAGCTAGCTAAGCTGCTAGCGTAGAAGTCGTCATGAACCGGAATTCATACGCAAAATTGTACAAATTTCGTACTAGTACCATGTATCACTCCCACTACTAGGCCTACAAATAGATAACCGATTATCCGCTTTTTCGTTCGTTTCTACTCAGAAAAATAGGATAATATTTGAAATTTCGGATATCAGATAGGGATACTTAATCAGACAATGGCCTGTAAATGAAGCGGATATGGAAGAGCTTATGCCCGACGGATAATTATCCGCTATCCGTTAAGACTAGTACTTTTTGGTAATTTTACATATAGTATGATAATTTGGATAATCGAATAAAAGTTACAGAACGGATACGAAAGTGAGTTTCCAGTATCCGTCAGAACTAACCAAATGCCGGATATTCAGATAATTTTTGGCGGAATGGATACGGAATGAGTGATATCCGTTCTGATTCGTTTCGTTTACATGCCTACCCACTACCACGGCAGGCAAACGGGCTAAAGTCGGACAAACAAGATTTGCCACAACCCAGTTGATAAGGCATGCGGCATGCTTATAAACCTTTTTCTTCTTATTTAGGGTTTATCCTCTTCCTTTTACTTCCTGACTAAAATTGTTCTACCCTAGTTTTTCCCCAAATTAAAGAAATCTCCACATAATCTAAACCCTAAACCCTAACAATTTCACCAAATTCAATCTTGTAAACCTGCCAAATGTATCGATTTAGTCGTCCATTGTTGCAATCTCGAAGATACATACACCATCTCATAATTCAACACACATTGAAGAAAACAATTTCAGACATGAGGAAGAAAAAAAAGAATATCTTCTTAACTATATTGAGCGGGAGAAAGCGTCACATGTTGTGCCAAGGAATTATATTGAGTTCCTAACTATGAAACATAATGAATCAGGGAATCATAATGGCTTTGAAAGGTGAGATTCACTAGCTATCCATCAGAGGTTGAAAGTTAGTTAATTATTGTTGTAGTGTAGTTACATTCATTTCTCGTTACAGATGGGAGCAAATTTGTATGCATCTTAATCAACCATATCATCAAAATCCATATAAACGGGACTTCTTAAGCATTTCAATGTAATAGAAAAAGTTGGCATTTTGCAATTCTATTTTTAACCAACTGGAGTATGAAGCTCAACTATGAGCTATCAGGTTTGGTGGCTCTACAATCTTCGCCTAAGGATTTTGTTTTCCTCTGGAGTTTAAGGGACAAGCGTCCTGGTTCATGAGAAGACTTGAGAAGACCAACGAGCAAATAACTAAGCAAATTTTGATTAATAATATTTCATCAACAAATTTTGAAGACCAAAACAAAGGAGCTTCTGAAGGAAAAGTTTTATCCATGGTTCACTCAGTACACGGTGATGATAAAAGCTAGCATTGAGCCCAAATACCATGATCAGTATCTCAAATTCTTAGATAAGGATAATCCAAAAATTTTGAGCAAGGAGATTGTTAAAGCTACTTATGAAAAATGCAGGGTCCTTCTAAGATCCGAGCTTATGAAATCTAGTTCAGCAGAACTTTCATTGCTGAAAAATCTTGGAAATGGCTTTGGAAGCTTACAATCGGTTGAAACCAAGTACTAAGGGCAATGAATATAAATCCAAAAGCCCTTATGATTGAGGCTTATGATAATGGGTTGATGATTGCTGTAATTCCATTTACCTCTAAAATTCTGGAACCATGCCAATCCAGTCGTGCATATCAACCCCCAAATTCCTGGACCATGGGAATACTTGGTTTGTTTGCTCAGATTTATGCACTAGCAAATCTAGAGAAGAACCTCAAGTTTGACATTGAGGTATATATTTCATTGCACTTGTTACTTTCTTTCACATAATCAATTTGATCCCCCTTCACCAA